>VDFB02092277.1:0-22458 GCA_007258455.2 Sequoia sempervirens | reverse complement strand
ATTTTAGGGAGGATGTTAAAACAAAATTAAAAATCTGCTTGTAACTACTAGTTGGCTGTAACTATTCATCCAAACACACCGTTTAAATAAGGTCTATATATAGACAATTTTGGACAATAAAAATTTCAACTTTTTGCCTCTTTTGTGTGATTATCACAGTTTTGGTTTATTTAACTATTAATTACTGCAATTTTTAGCATTCGTTTTCTTTTATTTTTCAACATATCCCACAAGATTACAGAAAGGAAAAAAAGCGTAATATCTCCTATTCTAACAGTATTCCAAACATATGCAGAAAGTAAATGTTTTAATAGCCTAACAAGCCAAAGTTGCACAAACTAAGGTGATGTCTATATGGTACATGCTTACTCCATTTTCATGATTAAAATTGTTGTGAATTTTGTGATAATCCTCCAAAAAATAACTATGAATATAAATATGGAGTCTGAAAAAATCATTAAAATGGTTTAGCATGAAAGAGTGTTAGCAAGTTGGAATAAGATAAATCAAAGCAGACAGAAATTGAAAGTTTATAGCTTCTTTGCCACTTGATAAGATTTGCCCAGAAGCATTGTTGGTAGGTAGAGATCCAAAGTTCTTATCTCTACATGTGAGCAGACTGTAGAAGATCTAACTGTCCAGCTTTGTATCAGGTTGAGTAGCTAACTCTTGTGGAGGAATCAATCATCATGACTCCTCTAGATTTTTTGATATTTTAAAATTCATCTGAGTAGCTAACTTTTGTGAAAGAATCAATCATCATAACTCCTAACTGAATATTTGATGATTCTTTAGATTTTCTGATGAAAAATGGTAAATTCATAACGTCTCTTTCGAATGAAATGAAAAAACATGAGAGATTGCTTTCAATCTAAACTTTGATCTCTCTTGTTAGCTTGTTGTAGAGACAGTAGCCAGTTATTTTGTCTAATTGATTGAGCATATGTGAAGAGTTTACATATTATTTTATTGTCAAGTTGCAGATAGTGGAAGGACTTTTAAAGCTACCTGAAAAATAGAGAGTGCACAGATTGCAAATATTGGTATTTGTTCTGCAAGGTAGTGCCACATATGTGATATCCATTGTCAATGGTTACAAATAAATCAAAAGGTACATAATTTTTTTTTCTTGTATTAATATGTACATGCCATTTGGGTCAAAATAGCAAATTCAACCAAAGAAGTACAACAAAAAGAAATACATGACTTCTTACCACCCACCTTTTTCTTGTGAATATGTATTTTAATCTTTATAATTAATTTAGATTAGTTCCTATTCATCAAAAAAAGTACACAATTTTTCCATGTTACAACTTACGTTCCATTTAGATCAAAATAGGAAATTCAACCAAAGATGCACAACAGAAAGAAATTAGAAACAAAAGATATAAGACAAAAGAAAGTTGCAGATCCAACAACAAAAAAAAACTCTAAAAATTAGAATCAGAAGACAAAATAAACTTGCAGTTACCACAGTGAAAAAGAAGACAAAATAAACTTGCAGTTACCACAGTAAAAAACATGTTGAAAGCTTATTTTCTTGGTGTGATAGGTCGAATATAAGTGTTAGAAAATGAGCAGCAAACAAAGTAGTGCAAAATAACACTAAAACAACCTACACCTCAAGATTAGCCTAGTTGGATTCAACACAATATAAAAATAACAAATGGAGCCTTTTACCTTGTGTCGAATCAATCATTTGGTTGGCCCTTCGATCTTCGGTGTTGTATGCTCCTTGGATGGCAAGAAATGCAAGCTAGATGATGGTGTAAATATGGATGAAAGTGGATGCAAGCATGAAAATGACTAAGTATGGATTCTAGGAAAATTTTGCAAGAGTTTGGCTACAATGCATGATCTCCTCCCAAAATGAGAGAAAAGAGGGGGTATTTATAGAGATTTTGGAAATCTCTAGGGAAATAGACAGTCAAGATTGAGCCACCAAGATCACGATGCAGGACTAAGGTGAGTTGAGAACTCACAAGCCCTCACATCTTGACATGTGGCATATGATATGGATTAGAAGGGGTGATGTGCACATGAGGTGGAGTGGTAGCACATGACATGGAGGGGGTACATAGTACCTTGGGATGAGGATTAGATCTCCTCATAAAGGAGGTACTTGTCCCCATGTGGGTGAGAGGACATGTGGAGAATTAAAAATTCCTCAAATATTCTCATGGGGAAGAGAGAAGGAATTTAAAATTCCTTTAACTGCATTGGGGGATTAAATGTGAATTAAAAATTCACATGGGGAATGGAGATGCCTTGTCCAAAAAGAGAAATCATTTAATAGGGTTGACTCAAGTAAGTGATTAAGGTTGTGCAAATACTTGATTAGACTAATTAATGGAGATTAGAGGCAAGTTAGATTTCACATGTGACTTGATGTGACAAGTCAAAGATCACATGGGGAAAAGAAAAAAGAATTTAATATTCCTTAGAAAGATAAAAGGAATTAAAAATTTATTGAGAGGTTGATTAGGCTAGTTAATGAAGGATTAAAGGAGGGTTAGGTGGCTAAGAGAGATTAGAGGCCAACTTGCAAAAGTTGGAGGATGTGACACATCCTAATCAAGGATTAGGCATGTGCACACCCCTAATGATGAGATTAGAATATGGATTAGGATTAGATAAAAATGATGAAGGATGTGACATGAAGGGAATTAAATAAGTGACATATTTATTTAATTCAATTGATGAAAATTAAATACCTTAGGGATTTGAAAAAATTAAGGATATTAATTAAATAATAGTGATATTACTTAATTAATGCAAATAAGGGGATGCTTAGACGAAAGGGGATAAATTTGGATAAATTAAGTGTCCAAATTTAGGTGTCTACATTTTTCCCCTCTTTGAGATGGTGTTACGAAGTAGCATCATTTCAAAGAATATTAAAACATAGAACCTAGAAGAAGATGGTTAGATTGTGAAAGATGCCCCAGTCATCAAAGGAATGAATAGGAAGGGAAAAAGATGAAAATTAGGGATGAAGGATGCCCCCTCGAGAGGACATGCGGGCTCAAGAGAACATGAGTGTGCTCTCGAAATGGAAGAGATGATGCAAGGGGAGATTTAGAAGTTGATGCAAAGGCGACAGGAGATTGGGAGGGGAGAGTGATGAAGGATGAATGGATAGGGGGGGATTTGATAGATGAGAGGATGAAGATGAAATACAATCCAAATGCAATTTTCTATTGTCAGAGCATTGATTTTTGCTATATCATAAGACACAAGATGCCAGGGTATGAAGAACCAAGACGGATTAGTGTCTAATGCATAAAACAAGCATAACAAACAAGAAGGCTATCCCAACACCCCAAAGTCACGGTGACCTTGGTTGGGCTAGGTATTGGGATAACCACAAGCACACAAGGATGCCCCAGCATAACACAAGACCTTAGGGATCTTGGTGGGTACTACGTGGGACAACCGAGAAGACAACAACAAAGAACATACCAAGATAAACCCTTATGTTGACTAGTCAAAGTACACCATGATATGATGGATCAAGGCGACCATGACAAGTGTTAATAGTGAGCTCAAATGACAAATAAATTCCAAAACATCAAGAGATCACAATCAATATCAAAATGTCCTTTGCCATAAGATCAAGGTGATGGATGAGATTGATGAGGTCTGCTAGGAAGGATGCATCTTGGTGAGACCGATGATGGATACTAAACTAAAAGACCGATATAACGCAAGATATTCAAAATCGATTGGATTTGATGATACAAGTGGATTTTGTTTGTTAAGAACTAGCTAGATAAGGGCATAGCTTGATTGCATGACACAAGATAGGATATTGACACATCCTAGCGACCTAGGGGCTTGGGGGCTGATCAAAGATTAGCCTTGCCTACGTGGAAGCGCAGAGCCCTCGTAGTTCGATAAAAGGCTGGCGACAGACCATGATGGAGACCTCGATGATGGATGAAGATAGGATGGAGAAAAGGATCCAAGTGGACAATATAGATCGATGGTGGAACCTCGAGGGTGGATCAAATGATTGACCTTTCCTACGTGAAAGCGCAAGGGCAATGTAGTTCGACGAAAGGCCAAAGACAAGTGATGGCTGAAAGATGATGAGATAACCCTAAATAAGGGGATAAAATGGTTGGACCGACACAATGGGACAAGATAGACCTGTGGGATTGGATTGGAGGATGGTGACTACACAAAGCTCAAGGATGGGATAGTTATCCAAATCATCAAAAGATGAATTGGGAGGATGATATGATGGAGAAATACCAATGACAAGGGATTATAAGATGGGATGAGGAGAAGGAGATGAGGATTGGGAGATGAAAAGGATTGGTTAGATTGATGGACATGAAGATAAGGATTTGGATGAGGAGAAGGTGACTAGATAGATAGATGAAAAGGGATGCTATGATGGAAGGATATGAAGATAGGGATGGGAAGATGGGTATAAGGATTGTTTGGAGGGATGAAAGATAAGGATGGGGAGATGGGTATAAGGATTGTTTTGAGGGATGAATGATAAGGATGGGGAGATAGGTATAAGGATAAGGAGATGAGGATAGGGAGATGGAAGGTATTTCCCAGATGGAATGAATGATGTCTCCAAGGACCATATCACAAAGGAATAAAGATGCCCCCACTCTAGATATGTCATGTGTGATGAGGCATGAAGGATGCAATAGAGAAGGATAGGCAACTAAAGGAGCTAGATGGATGAAGATGGGGTGCATGGATAAGGAAGGGAGATTGAGGGTAGCATGACTAGTGGATAAGGAAAGGTAAACGAGTGCGAATGAGGGTTAGGATAGTGTGCAAATGAGGGGGATGTATGCTAATAGGTGCCCAAAGCATGTTTATATGTTTTCCCCTATCATTATCAAGATCACAAGGAGGATGGAAGGATTGGGATAAATGAGATATACCAAGCAGGATGTGTAAGATAGGTAGGATGGAGGGGATGAATGAAAATGATGTATAAGAGGAAGACAGGTGCATAAGTGGAAGTATAGTAGATGGAGGGAACGCATACTAGGGAGTTGCCCCCAAGTGCAGATGGGGATTTACTCATGACGCCTGTTTGCCAAGTTTTCATCATGGTACTTATCCAAGGTGCTTATTTGCCAAGTTTTCACCATTGGACGTATTATTTATCTTTACTATTTTATGTTTTGATTTTTTTAATTTTTTGGATTTTTTTTTTTCGCTTTTTTTGGATTTTTTTGGCTTTTTGGATAGCATGCGGAAGGAGATGGATAACGATAGGAAAGTGAATAAGTGGATTTAGAAGACACGCAATAAGGATATGGATGAAGGACTCAAGCATCAAGTTCCATACGGGGTATTAATAGCTCATGTGTGAACTGATTGTTGGATGTTGGTACAACCTTATTAGGAGAAATGGATTATGCAAAATTATAAATTAGAGGGATTTGATGGGGGAGATATGTGGGGTAATGGATGGGATGCTGAAAAGGGGATGGATAGAATGATGGGGTGGATGTGTGATGGGGAGATGTGTTCAGGACCAACATTGGCACAAGTGGGGGTGGATGTGAAAAGATAAGAGGATTAATGGATGGATAATGTGGGGATAATGGAGGAGATGGAATAGTGAATTTTGGCACATAGGGACCCAAAACAAATTTAGGAGAGGGTGGATGAAAATGATTAGCTTTTGGATGAGAAATGTTGGATGTTGTTACAAATTTTTCATTTGAAGGCATTGCATCTTTTTTCTTTGGGATCCACATGGTTTTGATCTTTTCTTTGCTAGGCCTTTGTGGCCTATGGATTTGATTTGGATTTAGATTTTTCTTCTCTTCACCATGTATTTTAGAGGGGACATGGGGAGCTTTAGATTCATGTGGATATTTGGATTTATGCATTTTTGTGTTAGCATCCAAAGTGCTTTTAGTAGCAATGGGATGGGTGTGAGGAGATGGACGATGTGGAGCAATGGAGGTAGGATTATGGGGATTACGTGTAGATGGAGGATGTTTAGGTATGTGCCTTTGTTGATCCTGATTATGGGATATGCGAGAGGGATGTTTATGATGGATGACATGGATAGGTGTTGGATGGATGAAAGGATGAGATGGAGGAGGTGATCTTGAGATATATGGACCCAAGATGGATGGAGTAGATGAAGGATGTGAGATGGTGGATGGAGGGATGTAAGGACCCAAAATGGATGGAGCAGATGAAGGAGGAATATGGACGGTTGTTTTGAGGTGATATGATGGAGGAGGGATGGAAGCATATGATCTAGTGGAGCGATGGGAAGAGCTAACATTTCTTTTGAAAAAGGCTTGTTGAGGATGTCTAGAGGTTGTACTGACATCTTTAGATTGTGAGTCTTGGAAATTAGGTCCAAGACCTTGCATGTAGGTTTGTTCTTTGACTTGGATGGGCTCTAAAATACCTTGCTCATGAAGGCCTAGACCTTTTCCTCGATAGTTCATTTTCTTGAGCATGCGATCCATGATAGGATTTTTGTTATTCTGAAAACATGATGCAAGTCCATTATTAGGTGGAGGATGATGGGTGGTAAATACACTATGCTTTTCTTCTGTAAGGAGGCCACCATGGAAGAATGTGAGAGTACCAAGGGGATATGCAAGTGGTGTAGGGATAGTAGTTTTAGGTGATGATGGGGGATCATGAGAGGGAGATGATGGGATAGCAACATTTGGATGGGTGGTATCAAGAGAGGGATTAGTGGATATGATAGGATTTGAGCTTGTGGCAGTGGGCTCATGCGATGGAGATGGAGATGGAGCGATGGAATCTTGAATGACGAGGGGATCATGGGATGGAATGGATGGGGGACTATGATCTTGAGATGGACTAGATGGGATGGTAGGATCTTGATCTGGTGAAGGGGATATGTCTACATGCTTTGGATCAGGCTCTTGGCATGACTCATCGTGTGCGGGAGGCATGATAATGGAGTCTTGGTGGGACTCTTTAAGTGGGGAGGATGGAGTGATGGAGGATTCGATGCAGTCACCAGAATGGATTTTAGTGACACTAGGAGTGGGAGAAGTGAATTGGATTTGGGTGTCATCGATGGGTTTGACGACTCTTGGAGTATGAAGTGGGTGTTCAATGGATTCAATAGATGTGATGGTAGGAGATGGTGGCTCAGTGGATTCAGGCGATGTGATGGTTTTGATGGTTTGAGTGGTGTGAGGGGTGGTATCATCAATGATAGGTGTTGGGTGGAGAAGGGCCTCGTCACCATTGATCGTGGATGATGGGTTGGGATGGCACGATTCCACAACTTCAAGGTGTGGAGTGGGGGATGTATTCTTTGTTATAAGTCCTTGGAGAACTTCTGAAATGAGAGACTTGCATACTCTAGGCTGAGATGGTGTGGTAGGAATAGATGGGGGATTGAGATTAGATGAAGGGTTAAGATAGGGGTATTGGCATGGTGAATTAGGACATGAGGATGCGGGTGGTAGATTGTAGTAAGGGTATTGGGATGGTGGATTAGGATGGGGAGATTGGGGTGGCAGATGGAGATAGGGATTTGCAGAAGTCAGATTAGGATAAGTAGATGTGGATGTTAGATTAGGATAGGTTGATGCGAATGTAGGATTAGGGTGAGGAGATTGGTATGGAAGATTAGGGTAGGGGGTATATGCAGATGAAGGATTGAGATAGGAGGATGTGGACGGGGGATTTGGATAGGGGTATTGTGATGGCAGACTAGGATAAGAGGATGATGTAGATGAAGGATATGATGGATATGATGGGTATCCCTTGTCACAGGTAGCATAGGGAGCATGATTAGGCATGGATGAAGACATAACATGATAACTTGAAGGGATGATTGGATTTTGAAAAGCGGGTGGAGAAAAATTACTAGCAATCATAGTGTCAAGGGGATCCATGTCACATTCTTCTTGATTGACAAGACTTTCATTATCGTCGTCAACGTAATTAGGGTTTCCCTTGACCACTATTGATGGAGGATAAGAATTCATGATGATGAAAGGAAAAATAGGATGGATAAAGATTATTGATGGAAATGGACTAAAGCTCAAATTGGGATTTAGGGAAAGCTCAGATTGGGATTGGATTAAAGCTTAGATTAGGATGATTGGATGATGCGATGGGATTGATTTTGAAAATTGGATTTGATTATCAAAGGATAATTATGACACTGAATCTACTTCAAGATGGAAGTAGATTGATTGGGTCAAAGGTAATTGGATAGGGATGTGATTGGATTGGATTGGATAAGATTGATCGACCGATTGATAAGATCGAATGATGGATTGGATAGGATGATGAAAGGGACTGTAAACCCCGTTTATAGATTATCCTAGGTGACTTAGGATGCTGATTGATCTGATTAAAGGATAATGGTATGATTGAGGCACTGAATCCACTTTGAGATTGAAAATGGATTGATTGGGCCAACGATGATGATTAACTTAGGATGGATGACAATCCTAAGAGGATGTCGATGATGATGATCAAATCAGATACCTTGGTCAATTTGGATAATAACCCAAGACGAAGTTCAAGGGATTTGGATGGGGAAAATGATGATTTGATTAGAGAAATGGATGAATGAATGAGTACTCAAAATGAGTAAACGATTGATCAGAACAGATGAATGAATACTCAGAACGAGTAAACGACTGCTCACAATGGATGAATGATTCTCGAAATGAGAAGGTGAAGGTTTGGAATGGTCGAAAGATTACTCAGAATGAGTATAATGATTGATCAGGATTGTTGAATGAGAGTTCAAAATGATATGAAAGAGGTTTGAAATGTTTACTAGAAATGAGTAAACGAATGATTGGAATGATAGAACAAGAGTTCGGAATGATGAAAGGATGTGTTAAATGGATGAATGTTTACTCAGAACGAGTAAATGGATGATCAAAATGACAGAACGAAAGTTCAGAATGATGAAAGGATGTGTTAAATGGATGAATGTTTACTTAGAACGAGTAAATGGATGATCAGAATGGATGAATGACTACTCGAAACGAGTAAATGACTGCCCACAACGGATGAATGATTCTCGAAATGAGAAGATGAAGGCTCGGAATGAATCATAGATTACTCAGAACGAGTAGATGATTAATCGAGACTATTGAGGAGGGAAGGTATGGCTCTAGAGGAGGGCGGGTATGGCTTTGGAGGAGGGAAAGTATGGTTGTCTAGAGGGGATGTCTAGAGCGGATGCCCCGGTCTCACAAGGGAAGGTTTATGACAAAAGATTGAGAGAGAATGGTAGGGTATGCCTCCTCAAGAAGGTGGATGGTGAAGGAAAAGGTGCTTTGGACAACTTCTCAAAAGTATGAAGTGGTATATGTCATTGGAAATACCACCAAAAATCGAGAAGATTGATGCTTGAACGGAGGAAAATGGACAAACAATGTGCAAATGGCGGGGCATATATGGTTGTCTGTTAGGGCAAATCCAGTTGTCTATAAGGTCAAGTCCACCCAAGGAAAAGGTCAGGTCTGCCCAAGGAAAAAAAGTTGGTCCAAAGTATGAAGTGGTATATGTTGTTGGAAAGAGCACGAAAAATCGAGAAGATTGGTGCTTGAACGGAGGAAAACGAACAAACAATGTGCAAATGGCGGGGCATATATGGTTGTATGTCAAGGCAAATCCGACTGTCTATAAGGTCAGGTCTACCCAAGGAGAAGGTCAGGTCCACCCAAGGAAAAAAAGTTGGTTCAAAGTATGAAGTGGCATATGTCGTTGGAAAGAGCATGAAAAATCGAGAAGATTGGTGCTTGAATGGAGGAAAACAGACAAACAATGTGCAAATTGCGGGGCATATATGGTTGTCTGTCAGGGCAAATCTGAATGTCTGTAAGGTTAGGTCCACCCAAAGAGAAGGTCAGGTCCGCCCAAGGAAAAAAAGTTGGTCCAAAGTATGAAGTGGTATATGTTGTTGGAAAGAGCACGAAAAATCAAGAAGATTGGTGCTTGAACGGAGGAAAATGGACAAACAATGTGCAAATGGCAAGGCATATATGGTTGTCTCTCAGGGAAAATTTGGCTATCTATAAGGTCAGGTTCGTCCAAGGAGAAGGTCAGGTATGCCCATGGAGAAGGTCAGGTCCGCCTAAGGAAAAAAAGTTGGTCTGAAGTATGAAGTGGTATATGTCATTGGAAAGAGCATGAAAAATTGAGAATATTGGTGCTTGAACAGAGGAAAACAGACAAACAATGTGCAAATGGTTGGGCATATGTGGTTGTCTGTCAGGGAAAATACGCCTGTCTATAAGGTCAGGTCCGCCCAAGGAGAAGGTTAGGTCCGCCCATGGAGAAGTTCAGGTCTGCCCAAGGAAAAAAAAGTTGGTCCAAAGTATGAAGTGGTATATGTTGTTGGAAAGAGCACAAAAAATCGAGAAGATTGGTGCTTAAATGGAGGAAAACAAACAAACAATGTGCAAATGGTGGGGCATATATGGTTGTTTGTCAAGTCAGGTATGCCCGAGGAGCAAAAGTTAGTCAAATCCAGCTGAGTAGAGATCAGGTCCACCCAAAGAGAAAAAGTTGGTCAATTTTGATCAAAACAGGCCTAAAAGGGGTTGGTCAATAGGTCAAGTCCACCCAAGGATGGGTCAGGTCCACCCAAGAAGAAAATTTTGGTCAAATTAAGACAAAACAAGCCTGAAGGGATTGGTTTAGAGGTCAAGTCTGCCCCTAGATAAGGGCAATTCCGCCCAAGGAGAAAAACTAATGAAATTAGGTTAAAAACAGGCTCCAAAGGACTAGTTTTTAGGTCAAGTCCACCCAAGGAGCACAACTGATGAAATTAGGTCAAAAATAGGCTCTAGAGGACCAGTTTTTAAGGCAAGTCTACCCCTGGATGAGGGCAAGTCTACCCAAGGAGCAAAAATGATGAAATTATGTCAAAAATAGGCTCGAGGACCAGTTTTTAGGGCAAGTCCGCCCCTAGATGAGGGCAAGTCCACCCAAGGAGCAAAACTAATGGAATTAGGTCAAAAATAGGCTCCAAAGGACTAGTTTTTAGGTCAACTCCACCCCTAGATGAGGGAAAGTCTGCCCAAGGAGAAAAATTGATAAAATTAGGTCAAAATTAGGCTCTAAAGGACCAATTTTTAGGGAAAATCCACCCCTGGATGAGGGAAAGTCCACCCAAGGAGCAAAAACTGATGAAACTAGGTCAAAAACAGGCTCCAGATGACCAATTTTTAGGTTAAGTTCGCCCTTGGATGAGGGCAAGTCTGCCCAAGGAGTGCTTAACTTGACTTTTGACAAAAAAGACGAAGGCAAAGGACTGAAAACACAATAGTCATTAATAAAAAGGCTATAGAAAAGTGAAGGAAATCAAACAATCACTAGTTTCGCACAAAGAAGACAAATCAGACAATCATAAGCCTAAGTCTAGTAGAGAGGAAATGGTCAAAAAAATTCTCTAATCTAAGATGAACATGGTTACTAGGGAGTCCTTGATATACACCCGGTATGTGAGGCCCAAACCGTGAACACCAACCCATTACAAGCATGATTCGGGAACCTAGAAGGCTCAGACCAACTCTTCACATCATCCTGATGCTTCACCAATTACAACGTGGTTGGATTGAGGTACAACTTTCGCTCCCCCCCTTTTTATACCTCGCTGGTACGCGTGGTTGGAATCGTCCCTTGGGGTGATGAAATCCCCAAGCAGGTCCCACTAAGAAAGATAAAATAGGTAGACTCAAAGGATGGGGTAAGCTACGATTTCTCGTCACCCAAGATTGCCAAATGGCACAAAGGGATTGGATACATCAAGTAGCTCACCCAAAAAAAATCATACAAGGTTGATTGACACCTCTTAGTTAAACTATGTTCCTAATTAGGGGTTAAGAACCCTTAAAATAGCCATAAAGTTGCTAAAAAACCAAAATTTCACCTTTTGAAAAAAGTTGTCTAGGGCAAATCTGCCCAAGGAGAGTGCAGATGTGGCTATCTGTTAGGTTGGGTCCACCGGTGTGTTAGGTTGAGTCTGCCCTTCTGTGAAATTTTTTCAAAAATCACTTTCTGGAATCTAGGGAGGGCAGGTCCGCCCCTGGACAGGGTCAGGTCCGCCTGTCTGTTAGGTCGGGTCTGCATCTCTATAACATGTATATGCAAAAAGTCAAAAAACAAAAAATGTGAAAGCAAGAGACCCATTTGTGGGTCCCACTGGGCATGCCAGAAATGTGATAGGTCGAATATAAGCATTAGAAAACGAGCAGCAAACAAAGTAGTGCAAAATAACACTAAAACAACCTACACCTCAAGATTAGCCTAGTTGGATTTAACACTATAAAAATAACAAATGAAACCTTTTACTTTGTGTTGAAAATTGATCCTTTGGTTGGCCCTTCGATCTTTGGTGTTGTATGCTCTTTGGATGGCAAGAGATGCAAACCAGATGATGGTGTAAAGATGGATGAAAATGGCTAAGTATGGATTCTATGAAAATTTTGCAAGAGTTTGGCTACAATGCATGATCTCCCCCCAAAATGAGAGAAAAGAGGGGGTATTTATAGATATTTTGAAAATCTCTAGGGAAATAGACAGTCAAGATTGAGTCACCAAGATCACGATGTAGGGCTAAGGTGAGTTGAGAACTCACAAGCCCTCACATCTTGACATGTGGCATATGATATGGATTAGAAGGGGTGATGTGTACATGAGGTGGAGTGGTAGCACATGACATGGAGGGGGTACATAGTACCTTGGGATGGGGGTTAGATCTCCTCATAAAGGAGGTACTTGTCCCCATGTGGGTGAGAGAACATGTGGAGAATTAAAAATTCCTCAAATATTCTCATGGGGAAGAGAGAAGGAATTTATAATTCTTTTAAATGCATTGGGAGATTAAATGTGAATTAAAAATTCACATGGGGAATGGAGATGCCTTGTCCAAAAGGAGAAATCATTTAATAGGGTTGACTCAAGTAAGTGATTAAGGTTGTGCAAGTACTTGATTAGAATAATTAATGGAGATTAGAGGCAAGTTAGATTTCACATGTGACTTGATGTGACAAGTCAAAGATCACATGGGGAAGAGAAAAAGGAGTTTAATATTCCTTAGAAGGATAAAAGGAATTTAAAATTCTTGAGAGGTTGATTAGGCTAGTTAATGAGGGATTAAAGGAGGGTTAGGTGGCTAAGAGAGATTAGAGGCCAACTTGCAAAAGTTGGAGGATGTGACACATCCTAATCAAGGATTATGAATGTGCACACCCCTAATGATGGGATTAGAAGATGGATTAGGATTAGATAAAAATGATCGAGGATGTGACATAAAGGGAATTAAATAAATGGGATATTTATTTAATTCAATTGATGAAAATTAAATACCTTAGGGATTTGACAAAATTAAGGATATTAATTAAATAATAGCGATATTACTTAATTAATGAAAATAAGGGGATGCTTAGATGAAAGGGGATAAATTTGGATAAATTAACTGTCCAAATTTAGGTGTCTACATTTGGAAATGAATATTGTACACAGACTTCAGTCTTTGCAGTTATAGAGATTTATTTTTAATATGAATTTAAAAATATTTTGTTAATTGAATAGTGCATATATTTCTGGATTAAAACTGTGTTTTAATTTTTCATCAATCAAGGATTTTCAAAATTTTCAAGATATCAAAGATTTTATATAAAATTTATAGATTAAACAATTTTTTGACAATTTATATTTTTCTTAAAACATCAAATGAAAAAATTTTAAATGACCAAACCATAATAAATTTTCATATAACAAGTAGGGGTGACAGTTGAATTCCTACTTGTATCCTCTTCAATTATTATTTAACAAACAAAACTTTTAATATTTATTTATTGCATTCGAATAGACAATATATTTCCAGTTTTTTCTAGATTTATTATTTCCACTTGTCACATCCAATCGAATCTGTCCATTCACTATTTCCAATCTTCACAATTTTCAACTTCTTTCCTCTTCAATTATTATTCAATATACAAAATCATTAATATTTACTTATATTCAATGAGATAAGATTTCTTTAAATTTTTCTAAATTTTTAGAAACTTTCTTACTTCTATGTCTTTTCCAATGGAACTACTGACTATATCTGAACTAGCTCTATCTACCTCACTGCAACGATATATTTTGATTGCAATATGAAATCATATGAAATATCTTACCAGATATATTATGGCGTGTTGTCATTCGAATTTATTACGATGTAATATCTTCCCAACAACTCCATTGCACATTTATTTCAATGCTAAAAATGTCAAAAGAAATAATCCAACAAATTATTATAAATGTGGTAGGAACAATTAATACTAACATCAATACAATGAAATAAATGCAAGGATCTTCAAAATAAAAAATTGGTTGTATTCTCCAAATGACTGTTTCCAAAATAAATCAATAGAAATATATATATATATATATAACATTATTATTATATAGAATTAGAACACACTTTTAAAAATTTTGTAATATTATTGATCAACTTAAAAAAACAAATTGCATTCAATGGATGCATAAGTAATTGTCTTCAAGAGGAACTAAAAATAGAAAACTTTTTTAAATGTCTCTATTAATTGTGAGACCCACCACTACATGTTGTCTGTGGTGATAATAATATTTAGAATTTGATGTAAATCTACTAGCTGTCCAAGTCAAATAAATAATATTATTAAAAAATTATATATATATATAGAACTAAAAATCACTTTTTAAGTTCCGTAATATTATTAACCAACTAAAAAGAAGAATTGCATCCAATGGATGCATAAGCAATCTTGTCTTTGGAAAGAACTAAAAGTCAAAAAACCTTTTTGAATGTCTCTATTAATTGTGAGACCCACCACATGTTGTCTGTGCTAATAGTAAATATTCTAGAGTTTGATGAAAATCTACTTGTCACCCAAATGAAATAAATCATATGTATGTATATAGAATTGAAACTCATTTTTTAATTCTATATTATTATTGATCAGATAGAAAAAAGAATTGCATCCAATGGGTGAATAAATAATCCCGCCTTAAACATAAACTAAAAATCAGAAAACATTTTTGATGTCTCTGTTAATTCTGAGACCCACCACTACACGTCTATACTAATAATAAATATTCTATAATTTGATGTAAATCTACTAGTCACCTAAATGAACACCTAACAGTTTCTCCATTACAACTTCAAATATGAAATCTTCTATATAATTTGATGTAAATCTACTAGTCACCCAAATGAACACCTAACAGTCTCTGGAATCTTCTATGGGTTTATATATACACTACACAACAATCCTCCTTTCAACTATTACCATTTTCTTACTCAATGATTGTAAGCAAAGAAGTCTAGTAATAAAAAGAGGTTTCCATTGCAATGGAGAAGGAAGGATTAGTAGAGTTTAATGTGAAGATTGTGGAGAGTTGTCTGGTACCACCATGCCTCCCTTCACATCAATCCACCCTCTACCTCTCCAACCTTGATAACTAGCCAACAACGAGAAAGGTCTTTAATACGTTGCTTGTGTATGAAGCTTGTGAAACTGTTTTAGTAGATCCTGCCAAAACAATCCGAGAGGCTCTATTGAAGGTGTTGGTTTACTATTATCCTCTAGTAGGGAGGCTGAGAAAGAAGGAAGATATGAAGCTTCAAGTGGAGTGCACAGGAGAAGGTGTTCTCTTTGTGGAAGCCATGGTAGACAACACTTTGTCAGTCCTGGGAGATCTGGACTACCTCAAACCATCATTTAAGAAGCTTCTTTGTAGGTTCCCTATGAATATAGCTATTGAGGACGTTCATCCCATGGTTCTTCAGGGAACTTTGCTTTACAATAAAATAAAATAATTTATAGTGCATTGCAAGGACAATACATCTCATATAATTGTTTTGAAGCTTTCATACTGTATAATTAGAAAATGATATAAGTATTTTTAGTTTATTTATTTTTATTATTATATTGCTTTCACTAGTAAATTTTATTATAGGTAAATCATTTCACATGTGGAGGTTTTGTTGTACCAGTGAATTTCAACCATAGTTTATGTGATGGATGAGGGGTAGGGAAATTTCTCAAACGTCTTGGAGAGATGGTTAGCGGACATGTTAAGCCTTCTATTGAACCAATATGGGATAGAGAGCTTCTTAAACCAAGAAACCTATCTGTTCATGACTTAGAATTGATTGAAGAAAAAGTAGAGAGTACATCCCACTCATGGAAACCTTCAATATATGGAGAATCAATTCAAACATCTCTTATTTTAGACTTGGAGACAATAAATTATATGAAGCAAAGAATTATGCAAGAATGTACATAAATTCACACTACATTTGAAATTGTTGCAGCTATGGCTTGACAAGCGAGGACAAAGGTACTTGAAATTCCACATACTCAAAGTGCAAGTATGTTCTTTACAGTCGATGTGAGGAGATCAATTAATCCACCTCTACCAAATGGATACTATGGAAATGGTATCATTATTGCATGTGTACAAGCTACTGTACATGTTGTCATGAACCAACCACTTTCGTATATTGTGAATATTATAAAGAAAATAAAGATGCTACCGATAACAAGTATCTTAGATCAAAAATTGATATGGACCAATTTTTGTTAGATATGTTCAAAAAGCAAGATAATATAATTTTGACTGATTGGAGGTGGTTGGGATACAATGAAGTTGACTTTGGGTTAGGAACTCCAGTGAATGTGTGTCCTATGCATTGGAACGAGAATGAGTTCAATGTATCAAATGGTTTTATCTTTGTCCATCCTCCTAAGAGAACGGTTGATGGATTTAAGATGATAACATGGATGCCTCCATAGGAATTCAAGTTATTCAAAATAGAAATAGAAGCTATCATCAACAGGTATATTAAAAATGGTTCTATATGTTAAAGTAATGGTTGAATATTTTAATATTTAAATAAAGTTTTACATAAATTTATGAGAAAAAAATTAAGGGAGACGACTTGATGGTGGGAAGGGTAACCTTGAGCGAGGGGTCCACGTCATCAGTGTCCGAGTCAACTAAATTTTTTTTCCACGTGCCTTCATTGTCGAGCTAGAAGTTTGAAATAAAAATTTGACAAGATTTCGAGCACGCTTTCCAAGGTTTTGGGGGCGATTTCCAAAAACCACCAAAAAAGAGTAAAAATTAGGCGTATACCTATCATGGACATCTGTATGACCGATCATTGTTTTGCACCACACCAGTACTTGCATATGTATATTCTAGTTAATGCGCATTAACAGCAACAGATTCCTCACTGTCAGCCTTAACGCCAACCACCTCGGCATGCACACCACTTTCTTGGTCTTGCATTCTGTTCTCGAAACACCCATTAATGAGACATCATTCATTTTCAGCGGTTCCATTGAGAACCAGCTCTGGTTAGGACGAACACCGATGGTGGTGAGGCCATGGCCAAGTGGTGGTGATACAGTTTTCGTGCTTTTTGTGTTTATCAACACCATATTTAGTAAAAGGAAACTATATATCTTCTTGCTACGTAGGTGAGGTTGTCTTCCAACCTCACTTAGGCAGTAACTATGCATTGCAAAATTTTTGTAGGTTTTTCTTGCGATTTTCTTTTGTTAAATGTGCAAGAAAAAATTGTAATGCTTTCATCATGTAATGAAGCTTTGTTGCAGCATATTCATGGCTACTACTGAGTATTTTATGGCCGACTATGTGTATATGGGACTATACAAATATATATAGGCATATATATGGCTAGTTGTTTGTAAATGTGTGTATACACAGATATATATATATATATATATATATGCATATAAATGTATATATATGCATATATATCTATGTATACATAATATACACACAACAATGGCCCACAAATGAAATTTTCCAGCAATAATAGAACTATATAATGGCAGATTGTGTCTATATGTGAGAATACAGTTATATATATGCATATAAATGGCCCACTATGTGTATATGCGTGTATATAGTTACATTTATGCGTATATATAGTTGACTATGTTTATATGTCTATATATATCCATATTTATATATCTACACATACATATACACACACACCACCATAATATATGTGTTTGTTTTCATTTTATACCTCTGTAATTAGAATATATGCATATATGTGTGTGTATACACACATATACACACAGTCTGCCATTCAAATATAGCTTAGTTTGCATTTTGTACCTCTGTAATTTTCATATACATGTATAGTGGCAGTATGTGTGTTTCTGCAGCTCAATTGTGAAGGGTTTTATGCACCTATGTTTTAGCCGGCTCTTTCGACTGATGTCGTGAACCCCTCGCTCAAAAATTCCTGACCCCCATCGTCCACTCTTCCCTGTCCTTCGTCTCTACTTCAAATATGACTGATTTAGGGAATACAGTCATATCCATTTATAGAATTCTCCTAGTCCATTTCGTAATCATTTTATTTTTTTAATTGACTAATCATTTATACGATTTTCTTAGTCAATTTAGTAATCATTTTAATTTTTAATTGACTAAAATTTGCTTTTTAAATTGATATAATATTCAACATCTTTATATTAGACTAAATAATAAAATATTATGTATGCATGTATGCACACATACATACATACATACTACATAATTATTTATGTATGTATGTATGTTTCTATTTGAGACATAGACATACATACTTATACACACATACATGTATGGATGTGTGTATACATACTATACACACATACATGTATAGATGTGTGTATAAATACTATACACACATACATGTATGCATGTGTGTATACATACTATACACACATGCATACATGTATGTGTATAATTATATACACACATGCATACATGTATGTGTGTATAGTATGTATACACATGCATACATGTATGTGTGTATAGGATACTATACATAGATACATACATACTTTGGCCAAAACATAGTGCATGCCACCCGATACTATGGACTATATGATAGTTTTCTAATACTGCCATTATATATATGCAAGTTGCAGGTCTACAATTACATGTCTATTGAAGTGATCATATGTATGCTTTGTTTGTTCTTTAATTAAAGTGACTGTAAATATTGGCCCCTCTCCCTTATAGCTATGTGTGATGATGGTTGACTCCTACTTATGTTAATATCATGTCAATTAGATGCATGGTTAGTTTGTTCATCAATTACACTCAATCTTACATGTATGAATTTCTTGTTACACTATGTACAATTGTTTGATATTTTGTTCATTTCGAATCAACTCAACTACATGCATGGTTAGTTTTTTCTTCAATTACACTCAATCTTAACATAAGTAGGAGTCAACATATGGTTAGTATGTTTTTCAATTGTTGTTTGAAGTTATATTTCAGTATGTTGTTACACTATGCACCATTCTTATATATGTTGCATATGCATATGCATATATGCAATTTTTGTATGAAGTTAAATTTCAGTATGATGTTTGAGAAATGGTATTAACATAAGTAGAAGTCAACATATGGTTAGTATGTTCTGCATTTGTTGTATGATGTTATATTTCAGTATGTTGTTACACTATGTACCATTGTTTGATATGTTGCTCATTTCCATTCACCTCAATTAGATGCATGGTTAGTTTGTTCGTTAATTACACTTAATCTTACATGTATGAGTTTGTTACTACACTATGTACAATTGTTTTATATGTTGTTCATTTTGAATCAGCTCAATTAGATGCATGATTAGTTTGTTCTTCAATTACACTCAATCTTAACATAAGTAGGAGTCAGCATATGGTTAGTATGTTCTGCATTTGTTGTATGATGTTATATTTCAGTATGTTGTTACACTATGTACCATTGTTTGATATGTTGCTCATTTCCATTCACCTCAATTAGATGCATGGTTAGTTTTTTCATCAATTACACTCAATCTTACATGTATGAATTTGTTGCTACACTATGTACAATTGTTTGATATGTTGTTCATTTTGAATCAGCTCAATTAGATGCATGGGTAGTTTGTTCTTCAATTACACTCAATCTTAACATAAGTAGGAGTCAACATATGGTTACTATGTTCTGCAATTGTTGTTTGAAATTATATTTCAGTATGCTGTTACACTATGCACCATTCTTATATATGTTGCATATGCATATGCATATATGCAATTGTTGTATGAAGTTAAATTTCAGTATGCTATTTGAGAAATGGTATTAACATAACTAGGAGTCAGCAGATGGTTAGTATGTTCTGCATTTGTTTATGATGTTATATTTCAGTATGTTGTTACACTATGTACCATTGTTTGATATGTTGCTCATTTCCATTCACCTCAATTAGATGCATGGTTAGTTTGTTCTTCAATTACTATTGATCTTACATGTATGCATTTGTTGTTACACTATGTACAATTGTTCGATATGTTGTTCATTTCGAATCAGCTCAATTAGATGCATGGTTAGTTTGTTCTTCAATTACACTCAATCTTAACATAAGTAGGAGTCAGCATATGGTTACTATGTTCTGCAATTGTTGTTTGAAGTTATATTTCAGTATGTTGTTACACTATGCACCATTCTTATATATGTTGCATATGCATATGCATATATGAAATTGTTGTATGAAGTTAAATTTTAGTATGCTGTTTGAGAAATGGTATTAACATAAGTAGGAGTCAGCATATGGTTAATTTGTCATTCATTTCGAATCAGCTCAATTAGATGCATGGTTAGTTTGTTCTTCAATTACAATCAAACTTACATGTATGCATTTGTTGTTACACTATGTACCGAAGTTAGATATGCATATGCAATATGCATATTGCATCTATGCAAATATGTGTATTTGCAATATGCATATGCACATATGCAATTGTTGTATGAAGTTAAATTTCAGTATGTTGTTTGAGAAATGGTATTAACATAAGCAGGAGTTAGCATGTGCATGTGCATGTGTATATGTATGTGCATACTGTTGGAAATTTCCTTCTCCATTTACATTTAAATTAGATGAATGGTTAGTTTGTTCATTAATTACACTCCATCTTACATGTATGAATTTCTTGTTACACTATGAAATTCAGTATGCTGTTTGAGAAATGGTATTAACATAAGTAGGAGTCCACATATGCATATGTATGTGCATACTATCAGCAATTGCCTTGTCCATTTACATTTAAATGAGTGGACACCTTGTTAATTTCCATAACCATCCTTTATGCTGTCATCGGCAACTCTCCCTTTAAGCTTTGTTATGGTCGAAATATTTCCAACCCATTTGAATACAACATTACCATACATATGTATGCTGCACAGAATGATACAACATACTGAATTTTCAAATTAACTTCAAACAGTAGAGTCATACACCGTTATGATACATATATGTATAGATTACTATAGATAGATACATTAGTTTCCTCTCACAGAGATAAATATATACATATGTTTCATATTGCAGAGATAGACAGTAACATGATGGAATATGTTGTCTCTATGGTATCCATACTGATGTTTCAAGTTAGAAACATTCAAAGCAAAAAAAGTTCAAACATCATTTCGAATCCATCAAGAAGTTCACAACAAAAAACTAGCAACCAAACATTCAAATCAATCAAAAAATGTAGGAAAACTAAAATTTGATGGCAAGCTGTCTTGTGAGTTGGATGTGGCTTGTGATGGAGAAGGAATCCATGATTGAGTTGGTTGGATTATGCTTGGGGTGGGTGAGGTTTGATAGGCATGTAAGCGAGGACTCCAACTCTCATATGGTTGGATTCTTGTGGGGATAGGTGAGTGTGTATAGGAGAGCGACTGAGAAGGACCCCAACTCTGAAATGTTTGGCTGGTAGCTTGGGTAGGTGATGGACAATATTGGGGGCATTGAATAGATACAAAATCTGTGAAGATCCTATGGCGGTCAAGCAAGGGATTTAGAGGGTTGCTGAGTCGCCTCTCCTTTGCACCATTTGCTTGTGCCTTCTCCAACTCTTTTTCCCTTTTTGCAGCTTCCTTTTCTCTCTGTTGGTCCTCCCTTTTTTTGTCCTTCTCCTTCTTTTGCAGCTCCTTTTCAGCCTCTGCTGCTACTCGTTGCTTTTCCTTTTCAATTCTCATAAGACTTTTCGCCTCCAATTCTGCAATCCTTTCTATCTTGCGCTCTGCAAGTTGTTGCTTCTTCCTTAATTTCAATTCTTCTAGTTCCTTCTTCTTTTCATCTTGTTCACTTAGCATTGCCATGAAGTCATCAGCAATTAGGAGTTGGGATCCTCTTTGCAACTTGATCCCATGGTTAGCTACCTTATTAGACTTGTCTTTCACCACATGAATTGGTAGCTTCAAGAATTGTGAGATGTGTGAAGTTTGTTGGCCTCCCAAAGGCTCAATCAAATCAACATTATTTGTTTCTGGCATCTCACTATCTGTAGCATCCATTCTATCTCCTAACTGCTCACCGTCACTGTCTCCACAATCAACATAGAAATGTACTAATGTATTGGGACCCATGCAGTGCGGTGGGGATGGCATTGAAAG
>VDFB02092275.1:0-24806 GCA_007258455.2 Sequoia sempervirens | reverse complement strand
ATATATATATATATATATATATATATATATATATATATATATATATATATATATATATATATATATATATATATATATATATATATATGTAAACGTATGAATGCTAATATATATGTGACTACTCTTGAATTACCTATGTTTTAAATACGTCAAAGCATCAACCATGGTTTGTTGTTATACATGTATTTTGGGGTGTTAAACACCATTATGGGATTAAACATGTGGCTTGATAGATATTGACCACTATTAACAAGATCCAAGGTATTGATTCCATGTTATCAATGGATGATAACATGAGTATCGTATCCTCTTGAGGGATGTCTTGGATGGGCTGAGTATAAGTTTAATTTACAATGTTCTTTAAACCAAGTTTTGACCTTGATCAAAGAGAATCGATGTGAGATTTGTAACAGATAAAAGGTATAATGTCCTTGTCAATATTGTTTAAGGGTTTTGTAATTCAACTATGTTTCACCGATCTGTGTTTTTCTAGTTCTTATGAAAGACAAGTGACTATGAAATAGATGTTTTCATTTGAATCCAAATAGAGATTAGATGATATCTTAACTTTAGAGAATAACTGAATGAATTGATATTTTTTTCTTCTCTAAATATGAAAGTATATTTGTATGAAAGGGAATTTTATTTAAATCTTCAAAATGTATAAACATATTTCAAATTTATTCATTTCTAGGCATATATGTGAACATGTATAAAGATCCCTTTATGCATGCCCACATACATGCGGTATACCTTTTGATTCATCTGGATTATTTTACTCATTGAACATATTAAATCTCTTGCAAATGGAACAAATTATAAACATGGAATAGTGTTGAATTGCATATTTTATATGATGAATAGATAAATGCTTTACTCGAATTAAATAAATAATATTTGATTAATTTAATGGAATGATACAAGAATTTAGTGGTAGAGTGTAGCACACTAGATTGATAATGATAGATGGTATAGAAGGGAGGGATACCCCTGATATGATAAGATTTCTTCAAGGAATGGGTGCCATAGAGTGTAGATTTGCTTTTCCAAATCTAACTTGAGTTGTATTTCATGCAGCATGAGCTTGGCCAAGCATTGCAGTCATTTTATATACATGTATATAACATAATAACATAATGTTATTATTTACACGCTCTATGTTGTTTTATTTTCCTAACATGGAACTTGCATATTCTATCAGTAGATAGAAATGCATGAAGTTAGGTATGCATAGATTCCACCTTGCAAATTGTATCTCTTGCTAAGTGTTCTATGCAGGTTTGGAAATTTTTCCAATGACTAAATAATTTTGGGGAAGCATTGCTTCATGGTTGGGTGGAAGAGAACATCAATCACATTCTCATCCACCAATGGAGGCGAGCTATCATAGAGGAATCATATCAGAATTCTATATGTATTATATCATTGATGTAAAAGAATTGAAATGAATCTGTAATGGAAAGAGAACCTTGTAATTTGAATTGACTAAGAGGAAGTAAATGCCAAGTCAACTTGCATGTGATTATTGACATTTGGAAATAAATACACTTATATTTTTAGTTTAATTGGGTGATTTATGAACATAAATTACTAAATGAAATTAGCTATGGAATTTGTCATAAATTTAATTTTTATAATGTTAATGATAAAATTTGTCCAATTAAATCTAGTTGTGGCATGTTACATTGGTGATAATACACACCAAACATTAGATTGAAATTTTATGAGACCTATCTCTTCAGTACTAGGTATTTATATTCATGATTTATGTGATTTTTTGTGATACACATAGATAATTTTTATTATGGATGCTTTGATCTCGCAGATTTTGACTTTGACATACTTGAGGTTACCATGGATACATTACACTCATGCATGTATGTTAATCTTTATTGATATTATTTTGCAATGATATGCAACTAATTGAACTAGTTTAATGATCTTATTATTGCCATTCTAGGAGCATATGTTAATATGGTTAGATGAATTATGATAGATATCACATGTAGTGCATTTATGATCAATCTTGTTTGAAGTTGATTTTGTTAATATTATGATTCTAATGTCATGGGATGAATTAATGTGATGAATTTCTTAGTTCTTTAAATACTTTTACATAGATATCATGTTGTATCTTTCATGCTTCATTTTATTATGATGATGGATTAACTATTGAAATTGAGTTTGTAGGTTTACTCCATGGCCAATGGACCCGAGGAAACACCAAGGTGGCATATGTGTATTTCTTGTGTAACCAACCTAACTCATTGAAGAAGATAAGGTCTTATGTGTCATGCTTCTATGTAATGTGGATCATGTGTCATGTGCTAGTAAGAATTGTTGTTTTAATGTCTAGTGCAGTGACTTCTAAAAATTGATTATGGTGACATTTTAAGTCCAATTTTTGGTGTGATTTAATGTGTTTTATTTATGTTTTAAGGCGTTTTCATGACCCTAGGTCATAAGACTAGGGCTTGGGGATAATTTCATGGGTTTAAAAGTTAATTTTAAAACCTTTAGATCCCTTTTTTGAAGCCTTTTTCATAAGTAACGAAATTCAAAAGTGGATCAAGGCATGGACTCTCAAGCATGCTTAAAGAACCCTCACACCAAAAGTGTGAAGTGTTGGGTTGAGAGAAATAGGTGATCAATTGTGGAGGTGACACTTGTCGCCCTCTCAATTGAAGATAAGGAATTAGTGTTGTGGGAGTTTTGATTTTGAAAAACCTTGGCATTGGGATTCACTCATTCATTTTAGTTTTGCTATCAACCTTGAAGGGGGTGAAGGAAGCTTGTGAGAAGGAGCCTTGGAGGACAGTATTATTGGATTTGCATGTACCATTGCCAATTTGAGGACAACATAGGTCGGTATTGCTACCCTTTTGTGTCATTTTTATGAAAATGAGTGTAAGCATTTTGTTTGTAAATATTTTTTTATTGGTTATTGTGGATATTGTGTTGTGTGTTGATTGTCATGTAGAATAAGCCTACCATTGTATGGAGGTTTCATCATGTGTGGGGTTGAGTGGGTGAGATGTCCATAAAGGGGGCTATTGTAAGGGTATGAGTACCCATGGAAAGCTTGCTTTGGTTATGTGAAAAATTTGGTGTGCTACATAGCATGGTATGGTGGTGATTAGGTGTGAAATAGAGGTTAGGTAGTAGAGGCATGGCTGATGTTATGTATGAGAAAATTAGGAGAAATGAAGCTATATGTGTAAAAAAATCTTCTACTCTCCCTCTTTTGTTGATGTCCCCACTCCCCCTTTTTAGGCTCTTGAAGGAGAGTCTTGTGTTTTGAGTAAGGTGTTGTCACAAACTTGTAATGTATTTATCGTATGATGTTTTCTATGTAAAATGTTATTATGTTAAAAGTTTGTTGCAATATATATATATATATATATATATATATATATATATATATATATATATATATCATTGTTAAAATATTGTGTTGTGCAAACCCTATCATCTTAGTGTTCCCCTAGCTTGGGGGAGGGATGTCTTAGCCATATGGCTAGGAGATGAGTTCCCATTGGGTATGGAGCCAATATTTGTTGTATTTGTGCAAAAAATACAGCTAAGAGGAGAGGTCCTTGTGAATAGTTTGTTAGTGCATAAATTTTGCCACTGTTCTATGTTGTAGAAGGAAATAAATATGAGCATTAGCTATGTGGGAATGTAATTTTTTGTAGCGTTGTATTTGTATGCTGATGATGTTGCAGTCTAAAATGTGATTATCTCCTTTTGTGTGGTAAATCTCCTTGTATGTTGCTTTGTAACTCCTGCAAGACATAAAAAAAAAGGGAAGACTATGTTAGTATCAATATTTGTATTCAAAATCAAGTATGTAAAGAAATCTGTATTCTATTCAAATTTCTTAATTGTTTTCTTAATTGTTTTAGAGAAAGGGAAAGAAATCTATATTTTGTATGCAATATACATGGCTGTTGTAAGAAGAAATTGCAGACTGAGTTATGTGAAATTCCCTTTTACAAAAAATAAACAAGGAAAGGAAGTTTTTATTTACTTCATAGTTAAAATGAGGTTGTTCGTTTTCATCTATTTAAAATAAGCATGTTGTGGACGCTGACAAGATATGTGTATGGCATAAAATATGTTGCCTATTGTTGTAAATTAGTTTAGTAGATGAATTAAACCCATACTATCATTTCAACATTTAAGCTATTTTAGTGTAAACAATACAATTTGTTAAATGCTATAAGCAATGCTAGTTATATGATGTCTATGACTTAGAAAAGTAATGTTATTGTTATCTTCAAGAAATAATGATATGAGGTGGACATTCGATTCAAGTTATGTCTTGTACATGTGAGGAGACTAGCTCTTCATAGAAATTAGTAGGTGCATTTCAACCATAAATTTATGTGAGAAAAAAAAATTAAATAGGATAAACGTCCTTCATACTTTTATCAGATTTATTGCATTGCAAAAAAAAAATTTTAAATTTTTTTTTTTAAAGATTAACGTTGCCTTTGTGGGTGGCAACACCCAGCACAAAGGTTTTGCCCCTTAGTGGGATGGCCCTGTGGTGGGTGTGGCCTTCCACAGACTATCATCCCTTCAAAGGGGTGATTTCCCCCATTTCAAACTTAGGGAACTGTTTAAACACCAAAATCTAAGAATGGAAAAAAGGGGATGCCATCAAACTCCTCTCGGTTGCCATTTGCACTCTACAACATAAAAAAAAAAACCTCAAAAGATGGGGCTTTAAAGTAAGAGAGATGTTGGCAAGACAGAAGGTTGCCTCTCTCGTGGATGGCCAGAAGGTTGCCTCTCTCGTGGATGGCCAAAATCTGCAAGTAACATGAAACCTCAACTTTAATTTTCCCTGTAGATGTAGAAAGAAAATATTCATGCCCAACAATTGAAAGAAAAGGGGGAAAATAGAGTGAAAACAAGAGTTGAGACTCCTCCTGCAGCAAAGAAAGACCAGATAAATCAAAAGAAAAACTTGTCCCCTTATTATGCCATCGTTTAACCTCCATGGGGTTCGGCCTTACTAGAAATACAAGAAACGTGCAAACATTTCTCCCATCGGCGCCCTTGCACAATGCCAAAACAATAAAACTGGTGGCTTATGCACCGAGAACATAAGGAGAATTGGATTTGTCATGCATATAGATTTTAGGGCAATACAATTATTTTAATAGTAAATGGTTAAAGCCTATACTCATGTGAAGAAATAGTGACTTCTTGAATTTGAGTATAGGCTTTATTCTCGTTGTTAATAGAATTAGTATTAACATTTAATAAGGACATTTATAAAATAATGTTAATATTATGATTACAAATGTGAAGGTCAATATTTAATAGTCATTTAATGATTAGCATTAATAAGTAATAATAATATCAATCAAATTCGTTTTAATATGTGTCGAGAATATTATTTAATATGATCTGTAATAGATTTAGCACTATCGATTAATTTAAACATATGAAAGTAGCATTTTAATTTTTACTAATAGATGTAAATGTTGGCGCTTAATGGTGATATTATAGACTACAATCTAACATAAATATTGATAATATGAATAACTCAAATCTTCATATGGATCTTGGTGTGATTATTAATATCACAAAAGAATACTAGCGTTACCAATGAGAAGTCAAGATATAGATTTAAAATGTCTATTAACTGTATGAGTAACCATAGCAATTTAATCAATGACTTTATTCGATAACCTTGTTGGAAAATATATAACACCCTTGTCGCATGCTAATAATCAGACGTAACCAATATGGAATGTAAATATTATGAAGTTATCTTGGGAAAGATATTATGGAATAGACAAATATTAATGATTGACATATTATAAATGTCACCCAATTAAATAAAATATATTAACATTATTATGCTTCTACAAGGATAGGAACATTAAGAAGATCAATAATGATTGATCTTAACATTACTATCCAACTAATGATATTATTAGCATCATTGTAAAAATTTGAAATCAAACACTTAGGTTATTAGGGAAGATAACGAGATAAGGCAATAGATGTTAAAACAAGAATCAATGTTGTCATTTCGTTAAACTTTAATGGTTGATTTGGGGTTGTATGGCTCTAATGTATGTAGTCAGTAGTTACCATTCAACCATTATATTTCTTGCATGATCTTTGTTCTACAAAATTACTGAATGGAAATTTGCAAGAGCAACAAACCTAACATTCAAACTTACACTGTGATAATGTTCCTTAGATGCTAGTGTCATACCAAATGAAATCTTCACTCTCCCTTACCTTCATATGACTTGATAACTCTAAGGTTTCTCGTGCAATATTTACTTTTGATGTTTGTACTTTATCTCCATGGGTGCACATGGTTAGCAAAGTGTAGAGTTTTATGTGTTTTTATAAAAGAAAAAAATGGTTGTCTTCATGTCCTAGGTGTAAAATTAGGGCATGAAAATTTTAATTAGTTAAAATTGATTAAAAATAGATTTGATAAGTTTCAACACTTAGATGGAATATAAATTGTAATATTAGATAATTTGATATATGAATGCCCCCTCAAGAGGATTGGTAGCTTTGAAGAAGATGGATGTTGTCTAAAAATAGATGAAATAGATTGTTAGCAATGATGCTACGGATTTAAATGAAAAAGTTGGATGTAAATGGATTGAGATGTTAATCAGTGATGAAGGGATTAGTTGTAAAAAATAGAATATTAGGGGAGGGATTAAAGTATAAAGTAGTAGGTGAAGGGGTGGGAGAGATATGCAAATGAAAGATGAATGATGAATGCTAAAGAATTGTTTTGAGCAACTTGGGGTTTAATTTAGCATATGGAAAGATGAACTATGATAACTTGAGTCCCAAATGTTGCGGGATTGACCCAAAAGATAAAGTCATGAGTAGTCATTAGCATATGACACCATGAAATATCATAATTTTGGTTCCATCAAATGCACCAAGGAACAACACAAATATAAAGATACACAAGAAGACACACAAGCAAGTAGGTAGACAATAACCTAAATAAAAAAGTCATGTATTACCTTTGGTAAATATAAAAATTAAAGATTGATCCATGGTGATGATAACATTACATTGCTAATATTTAGCTTTTGGATTCAACTGGGTCAATTTTTTTGTTGACATTTTGGATTTTTGATGATGGATCACTGAGTGTGATCCGAAACGTCAACAAAAAAATTAACACAGTTGAATCCAAAAGCTAAATATTAGTAACTTTGAACATGGAATGTGGAAAAATCATACCACCTTTAACATTAAATTGATTAGGGAGTGGTATATCTTGAGAATAACATAATGATTCAGAGTGATATATCCTAATAATAATGTAATGATTTGCTAGGAATAAACTTATGGATTCTTTTCGATGTGTAATGGATTTCTTAGCTAGATTTACTTAGATATTTCTAGTTTGTTATCATGGTTCGATTGTTAGGAGCTTTGGATTTCAACTACTATCTTAATGTGATAATTAGTGACATGGGAAAACTAATTCTAGGGAGAAGAGTGAGGGGTTGATTGGATGGATGAAATGATTAAGCATGGGATGACCAAAGGATCTTGGGATAAAATATATAATTGTCAAAGGATTTCAAGATAGATGGAAGATAGATTTAGAATGGGAGCAATGAGGGGTGTATTAATGGAGGAATTTTAGGGTGTGATATTTAAGGACTAAATTTCTTAAGCATAACATACCCCCATGCTCTATATGGAGAAATGCTATGATGCTTTTTTAATGATGTGGTATTTTTGCAAGTATGAAGGTGTTGTAATTGATGTCAACAAGATGTCAATAGGCTAGTGTTGTCATTGATGTCAACTATGTGTTGAGAAAGGTTGTTGCATGATGAAGATCAAGGATACTAAGAAAATAGATAAAATTAGGAAACAAGGTGTTCTAAGGGATAACTTTAGTGCTCAATCTTCACCAATTGGCAAATAAATCACACCCAACAATGTGGCCAAATCGCCTAGATTTTATGAATTATTGGTCCAATGCATGTCTATTTTCCATTGATTTATTTTATGAGGCATATTTAAGTAATAAATTTGTCATAATAAACTAAAAATTTCAAATGGACAGTGTAAACTTGTGAATAAGTAATAATGTAAATAATAACTAAAACACTTCTTAATGAAACATTATATCAAGATTAGCATGAATTAAACTAATTTAAAACATAGAAAAGCCTGAAGATGTCTCATTGTCTCATATCTCCAAAGATTTATCAAGTTACAGAGGCACTTAGATTTGTAAGCACCATAATTGTTTAAGATGCCTATCTAGAGAATGGAATGGATGCTAAATGCAATGATGTGATGATTGATAATGAAATCCAAATGATATGATGCTACTGTAAACTATTCTGACATGAAATTTGATAAAATGGAAGCTACAGTAAAAACTAATGATGCTACCATGATTCTAAATCTACTAATTCGATGATGCTATGATGATACTAAAATGCTAATGCTAATGCTTATGATTACTTGGCTGCTTGGTTGTATTCCTACAGAGTAAGTTTGCATAAATTGGGAATTTCTTGGATCATTTTCATGCTTAAGAAGGTTGTATATATAGATTTCTAGCAGCACATTTGCACAGGGGTAGCACAACAAAGGTTGAGATTCAATCTGGAGATTTGAATGGTAAGATATGAGAAGTTGGAGTTGATCATGGGGATTGTTCCTACCCATGAAAACACTAAGCAAGATGATAGGAAAGACTAGAGGAAGAAGATTGAGAGGATTGCCTGTAGGTTTATCCTCGAAGCTTTCCCATGAATGCCAGTTTAATTAATTAGATTGAAAAATATAATTTTATTGGTGAGTGAATAGAGGAATATTGATTTTTGCCTTTATTTGAATATTTTTTATTTATTCAATTTTAGCAAAATAGGAAGATTTAATTGAATATAACAAATACTTGATATTTACTTATGTAATAAAGAGGAATATGGTTAATTATATAAAACTTTAGGATATTTTATTTAATTAAGAGGAAATATGACAAGATAATACAAACTATTGAAGTTATATATTTAATTTAAGATATAATTAATGGATAAAGTATAGAAGAAATAATAATGATAATAATTAAAATAAAAGAAAGTATTTAATTTTGTTTATTTAATTAAAAGGAAAATAATATGATAAAATAGAAGAATTAATATTGAACTTAATATAAATAAATATTTCTATTTATTTACTAAGTAGATGAATTTAGGATTAATTAATCAAATAAATCATATTTAATTAATTATATTCTCCAAACCATTTTTAGGTGTATACATTTTTCCCCTTTTTGAAGTGATGTGTTTACGCATTGCTTCAAAGAAAATTTTGTGCTGCTACTAGTATCGACAAAAAAAATTTAGTATGCCCCAGACATGATTCTCAGGTGATTGATGGATATATGCCCCCTTGGGAGATAAATTGATGAATTTTTTATTTATTTTTTCAATCTTTTGGAATTTTAAAAAAAAATTATGATTTTTTGATGATTTGATGATGATTCGATGAAGATTTGGTTTTCAAATAATTTATCTCCTGATAAAGAATGTAGAAATTGCCCCTGTGATGAAATGTGAATTAATCTCCCCAGAAATAAATGTAATTAATCCCATAAAAATACCTCTTTTAACATCCTATAAAAGGTAAAAAGGGTCTTCTTCACTCATTTGTGCATTTTGACTTTTGTAATTTTATGAGAGATTTTTGTGCCACTTGGAGCGAGATGCCAATTCCCTATCACACTCACTGGTTCGAGCATGTACATTGTCACAAGTGGCCAGCTACGTACGAACCTTTGGTATGTACCCTTTTTCCCCTCATTTTTCGTACCTTGTCTCATTTTTTGTGTAGTTTACGGATTTTTAATTTTCAAGTTCTTTTAGCACTTTGAAAGTCCATTTTAGTGGTTTTAGTTACTGCTTTAGCACTTTTAAAATTTTAGCGCTTCACTAGGATAGATTAGTGCTTTTGTAGATTAACTCTTTGGATAATTATTTTAGTGAATTGGTAGGATAGATTAGAACTTTGAGAAATTTAGTGCTTAGGTAATATTGTTTAGCGTATTAGCCTTGTGTTTTAGTGCTTTGACCCATAGTTTGTTGATCAAGCTGAATAACACTTTAGTAGTTTTGGAGCTTTGACCATCTGTAATAGCACTTTTGACTGATGAAATGGTGCATGTCATGATTTAGCGCTTTTAATGCCTATTTTAGCGTTTCTATGTCAGTTTGATAAAGTTTGTCAAATTTGTCCTTGATTTTGTTGTTTTTCGATCATGTCAACCATTGGTTTGATTTGATCGATTGTCCTAATAAAATTGTGATGTTCAACCTCATGATAGGCAAGGTCTGATGTTTGATTGATGATAATTATCCTCATGATAGGCGAGGAATAATTATAGTTTGACTTGATGAGCCTCATGATAGGCGAGGTTGATTTGATGCTTTCATCATTGACCTCATGATAGGCGAGGTTCAATGATGTTTGATGATTTGACCTCATGATAGGTGAGGTTTAATGATGCTTTCTTATGAGTTTTGTTCAAAAATCTCACCAATAACTGATTAGTTTTGTTGGAATAATTGATGTTTAATGATTCAACAAGTTCTAATTTTGAAAAGTTCTTGTTGATAGGAGGCATTGGAGAAACTTCAGGTTTGAGAGCATTTTCCATGGACATTTGACTTGATACCTTAGTTGGCACAGCCTGACACAATGAGTATTACATGTTGCGACCTTTCTCCTCTTTTATTCATGCCCCAAATTAGGATTAATCAGGGTTTGTTGAAAGCGCTAGCTGAGAGGTGGAATAGCGAGCACAACACCTTTCATCTTCCTACTAATGAGATAAAAGTCACCCTGGAGGATGTCTGACAGATTTTGTAGTTTCCCATCATTGGAGATGTTGTTATTTATGATTCTGTAGAGCAAGGTGGTACAGAGGCTCTTTATAGGGTATTTCAGGATGATCTAATTGTTGGAGAGTGGATTCCATGGCCTGAGATGGTCGATGCCTACACCACTTTTCCCACAATTCTTGTTGGTTTCATCAGTGGATTCCTTAGTCCTGATCATAGCTCTAATGGATTCTCTATTGGTTGGGGCCAAGTTTTGGAGAGTATGGTTATTCATGGCACCAAATTTTCTTGGGGCATGTGCATGCTGGCCCACTTCTATCATGATTTTCATTCACCTGTATACCTTGGAGGTCATAGTTTATCATCTGGTGTCACTTTTCTTTAGGTGTGGGCATGGGAGCACATAACTGTTATGCGTTTGGTTCTAGTTAGATAGAGGTCTCCTATGAGACCTTATGTATTTAGATATGTTGGTTGCCTTACTCAGTCCAGACAGGGTAAGTTACAGTATTGGAGGCAAGTGATTGATGACATAGAGTCAGTGACATGGCGTTCGTACCTTCACTGTGAGCATTGGGATGGGGATGATATTCAGGTGCCTTTTCTATGTTAGTCGATGATATTGATTGGTTGAACTCATTGGGTATTGGAGATATTTTTTATCAGATGGGTATATAGGTAGTATGGGATGGTTCAAAGTATGCCCCAGGGTGTTTCTCATTATGCTCGCCATTAGTCAAATTCTGGAGATTGGGGTCCTAGTTTATCATATGATGCTATTGTTTAGGAGTTTTAGGCCTTGCAACCATTTGAGTGGGACATCCATCTAGACATTGTTGAGCCACTAGTTATAGCCAATTATGCTGAGTTTCTGGCCTTACATCCCTTTCCATGTCTTACTATTCCTGATGAGCCTGCTCCATTACTAGAAGATGAGGATGTTATCATTGCACATGGTCATAGGCAGAGGAGAGAGGAGGTTGCTTGGTTGAGGGGGATGTTGATGTTGGTATCACTGGTGAGGAAGATGTTGATGTTGTTGAGGAGGATGTTGATTTTGGTGAGGAGGAGGATATTGGAGAGGAGAGTAGCAGGGATGAAAATAATGGTGATGACTATGATTTGAACTGTGTAGATGTTTTAGGTGGGTCAGGTCTTGTATTAGATATGTCGAAGGATATAGTGCCTCATAAGAGGTAGGCCATGAGGGATGTTCTAGAGCAGCTACAAATAGGAGACCTATAGGTGTAGTTAGAGACTATTCAAGAGTAGCTTCTTTAGGCTTAGGGTTTTCTAGAGCAGACTCAAGCTCAGATGTAGGCATAGGCTTACTCACATGCATAGGCTTTATCATCAGTGTAGGCTCAATTGGCTATGACACAGTTATAGATAGCAGCATTGATGGCTGAGAGCGATAGTGCCAGATAGACATTAGGTTCAACACAGGCTTAGATTGCATATTTGACTACTGAGAGGGATACTTCCAGATTTACAATAGGGGGTGCTTAGGCTACAACCAATAGATTATAGAGTTTATCAGATGGTACCTCCTTAGCAGATTATATCAGAGAGGTTGCACGTATTGGTGGGGAGGTGGAGTACTACAGGAGTAAATATTATGATGTCATCTATTCTGAGTAAAGAGTGATTTTCAGACAATCTTGATCTGGCAAGACTCATTCTAGGATAGTGAGTGCAACTATGACCTAGCCTCTCTAGAGAGATCCTAGAGATCTTGGTACATCTAGTGGTAGAGATCCTGATCCTGTAATGCCTATCTCATTTGGAGCCAAAAACACATGATCATTGTCCTCTTTCTATTCAAGATGTGATGTACACTTTGTTTATTTTGATATACACCCATTTTTTATGTTATATCTCCTTTTATTTTAGACATCATTGTATACTTGACATTGTGATTTTGATTTATATGATATTCAATGGATTTTTATTGATGCATAATGTGTTCTATATGATTTTCTGATGTATGCAATTTTTTTTTTCTATATGCAATGTGATGATCCATTTATTATGATGTTATGGATGCAATTTATGATCATGATGATATGCTTTGATATGATGTGCATAATGAATGGATGGATATATGTTATATGGATGCATGGTGTATGGATGATGTAGGATTCATGATTATGATCATGGATATGATGTGTTTAAATGATATACTATATGCGATGTAAATAAAAATATATGATGTAGTAAATGGATGGAAATGATGGATGATATATGAGGTAATAAATTGATGTATAATTTTTGATATATAAAAAAAATGACATGTTACATGATTGTATGCCATGTGATATGATTTAATGAATGAATGAAAAATGTGATGATATAGATTTATTTTTTGAGATTTTCCTTATGCAATATTTTATGTGATATGGAAAATATGATATGATAAATGCTAAATGATTTGATTCAAATGTATGAATGATGAAATGATGATTAATTTTTTCCAATGGTTTAAATGAACATGATGATGCAACTATATGATCAGGATGATGTTGTTGTCAAGTATACTCAATCTAATTATGAAAAGATAAATAGTTTTAATGAATTGTTCGCACATTTTATAACAAATACTTTGCAAATGTAACCTATCATTAATGCATTCTAATTTTATCATGCAAATCTACATGAAAACATTGGAATTTTAACAGTACTTTTGTGTTTTGTATTATCATTGAGCTTTTAGAATGTTGAAAGTGAGTACAAGCATCAAAGGTATAATGTAAACCAAAGATGGCCTGAGTACTACTTTCATGATTTTTGATATTGCAAGTGAACACAAGCATCGAGGTATAATTAAACTAAGATTACCTAAGCATTTCTTGCATAAAAAAACAAGAATTAATCACTTTTCTATGTGAATTTTGGAATGTCATCAGTGATACTTTGTAGAGCACGTCTCATGACAATTCACACAGTAATGATGATTAACTAACAAACAATAGACAAAGAAAATACTATTCTTCTTCCTAGCTTCTCTAGTTTAATACATCATTGAGTTGCTCAAAAGAAATGATAACAATGATCAAAGTACAACATATCCAATTTTGTTTAAAGTATTTCAATCATTATTCAGATTAGATCATCCATCTTGATTTTGTGATGTTTTTGTGTTTTCAAGATTTTGGATCAAACCTAACCTAAAGACCTATCCTAGGGGCCTCGAGAGATGATCAAAGATTATCCTTGCCTACATTATATATGTAGAGACCACGTAGTTTGACTGACACAGACTCATGTTTTTGGATTTTCTGATGTGAACTAGATGTTTGATATGTTTCCTATGGTGATTGATATTTCATGTTGGGTTGTGTTTTGATCATTGTTTTCATTGTGTTTGTCTTCTTGTTTTTCTTTTTCCATTTGATTAAACTTGATGTTTATGTTTCCCCCAATGATTTTCAGATGTTGCCCCCAAGCTAGGGTGAGACATGACAATGTGATATGATAGGATAATGGATGTAAAAATGAATGATGATGGTAAAATTAATGACCATGACATGTGTCAAATAGATGGGAGAGCTTATTTTGAATCACAAATAGTGCCTATTACCAGGTTTTCACCATATGTTTTTATTGCACTTTTTTCATTCTTTTTGATTTTTTTTAATTTTTCCATTTTTTTAAATTTTTTTGTATTTTTCATTACCGTAATGCTCATTTGCTAGGTTTTCATCAAGGTAAATCCGGCTCTTTCATAAACTAATTCATGCACTAGACCAAGCATAGAATTTTCAAGATGGATAATCGCTGATAGGTTCATCAAACAAATCCCCTTCTGGTGTAGACAATTGATACGCTCCTAATCCATACACTAATATGATTACAAAGGGACCTAACCATTTAGGTTCAAACTTCCCTTTCTTTTCTCTATCCTATTGATTCCTAGGGTTTTCCTTTAGGACCAAGTCTCCAACTTGAAAGACTCTAGGTTTTACCCTATGATTGTAACTCTTTGACATTCTTTCCTGGTAGGCCTTCAAATGATTTACAACTTGCTAATGGTGTTCATCTAGTAATTCTAGTTCCTGTAGCCTAGAAACTCTATAATCCTCATCTATAATGATACCTTTTAGTGAGATATGGAGTGATGGTATTTCTACCTCAATGGGTAAGATGGCCTCTGATCCATATACTAAGGCATATGGTGTAGCTCCTATTGGTGTTTTGATGCTGGTTTTGTAGGCCCATAGTGTGGGATTTCCATTGAATATTCCAATCACATCCAACATCATTTTACAGTTTTTTTAGAATTTTTAGAATTGTTTTATTTGAGGCCTCTGCTTGGACGTTTCCTTGAAGATAGTATGGTGTTGAGAAACAATGTTGGATATGAAATCTTTCACATAATTCCTAGACATCCTGGTTCTTAAAAGGCCTACCATTGTCTGTTACAATGGACTGAGGTACACCATACCGACAAATGAGGTAGTTCAGTATGAAAGATGAGATATGCTTTCCAGTGATTGTTGTTAAAGGAACCACTTCTATCCATTTTGTAAAATACTTTGCTGTTGTGATTATGAACTTGTGTCCATTGGATGAAGATGGATTTACACTTACTAGGTCCCCATTGACAAAAGGGCCATGTTGATGTGAAGGGCTGTAACCTTTGTAAGCTGTATGAATTAGATTACCATGAATTTGGTATTTTTGACACTTTTTAACATATTGATAGGCCTGCCTCTCCATGTTCGGCTAGTAACACCCTAAACGAAGGAGTTTCTTAGCTAGGGTTATGCAACTTGAATGGGTCCCACAAATCTTCTGGTGAACCTCTCAGAAGGATGTTTTAGATTCATGATGTTCGCATAATCTAAGAAGAATACCATCTAGACCTTGACAAGAATGATGCCAGTGGGGATCAATTTATGTCGCACAGATTGACAGATAAAGTTACCCTTTTGGTTTTGAGAGAGATCAGGAGGAAAAATGTTATCTTTGAGGTAAGTATAGATCTCTCCATATTGTGAGGTTTGAGTGTCGGTTATTTGGCATATGGTCTATGAATAAGGATTATCATATGCAAGATTAGATACTTGTTCAACCATAAAATCATAACGACTTTTCTTTTCTGGTAATTGCAAAAGGGAAGCAATTGTCGCCATGGCATCTGCAACTTTGTTCTCTTCCCTTGGTATTTTCTCAAACTTGATATCCATGAAGTACCTTTTAAGACTATCTATCATTTGCTTATAAGGCATGAACTTCTCATCCTTTGTTTGATACTCATTATTTACATGATAGATGACAAGCTGTGAGTCCCCATACACTTGCATTTTTGTGATTTTCCATTCAATAGCTATGCTGATGCCGATAATCAATGCTTTGTACTCAACTATATTGTTGGTACATGGAAACATTAACCTATAGGATCTTGGGATGGTGTGTCCTTGAGGTGTGACAAATAGAATTACCACACCAACTCCTCTTTGTGTGTAGGATCCATCAAAATAGAGCCTCCATTGTTGTGTTGTAATGTTTAGGATGTCAGCATCTAGAAATTCAATGTTCATTGGATGATGATCCTGTAATGGAGCTTCAACTAGTTGATCTGCTATTACCTGTCCTTTGATGGCTCTCCTGTCGACATATTGGATGTCAAACTCACTCAAGATCATGACCCATTTTGTGAGTCTCCCTGTTAGAGCAGCCTTAGCTAGTAGATATTTTAATGGGTCTATTTTTGCTATGAGCCTAAATGTATGAGTCAACATGTAGTGTCACAACTGCTGGGTTGCAAATACTACTACCAAACAAGCATTTTCTATGAATGTATAGTTTATTTCATATCCGTTGAGAGTCCTGCTAATGTAGTAAGTTGCTTGTTCTTTTCCTTTAGAATCCTCTTGTGCCAATAGAGCTCCTAAATATATGTGAGTTGTTACGATATACAATAATAGTGGTTTCTCTGCTGTGGGTGGCATAAGTATTGGTGATGACACCCAATACTACTTTATCTTGTTAAAAGTTGTTTCACAGTCATGATCCCACTTGAATGAAACATTCTTATGAAGTAGATGATTAAATGGGTGACTCTTGTCTTCCATTTGGGAGATAAATCTCCTGATGGATTGTAACCTGCCTTGTAGGGATTGTAATTGACTGATATTTTTAGGTGTCAGCATCTCCATTATTGCTTTAACCTTAGCCGGGTCCACTTCAACACCTTTTTCTGATACTATGTAGCCAAGGAGTTTTGTTGATCTTACCCCGAACACACATTTCTTTGGGTTCAACCTGACATTAAAATTTTCTAGCCTAGTAAAGATTTTATCTAGAATCTCCAGAATGTCCTTCCCTTGTGTATGATTTTGCTAAGATGTCATCCTCATAATCTTCTATGAAAGTATGCATCATGTTGTGGAAAATAGTGGTCATTGCCCGTTGATATGTTGCACCTGCATTTTTCAACCCGAAGGGCATGACATTCCAACAGAATGTACCCCAAGGAAAAGTGAATGTCATCTTTTCTTGATTTTCAGGTGCTATTTTTATTTGATTATACCCTGAGAAGCCATCCATTAAAGATAACATGACATGTCCCACTGTTAGATCAACAATTATGTCAATGTTGGGTAAAGGAAAATCATCCTTTGGGCATACCTTGTTTAAATATCTGAAATCCGTGCATATTCTGATGCTATTATCAAGTTTTGATACTGGCACAATATTTGAGATCCATTCTACATAATCTATGGACTTGATAAATCCTGCAGACCTAATAATATCTTCACCAGCCTTTAACCTTCGTGAGCGTGATGATGCATCTTTTCTTAATTTTTGTTTAACTAGTTTGAATGCTTTTGGTAGTGATAGATGATGCATGTAGAGATCTAGATCCAATCCTAGCATATTAGAATAAGACCATGCAAAATTGATGTGTCACTCTTTCCAAAGAATTGGGTGAATGCCAGCTTATTCTATTATGGTCTCTTCTACTGTGATGTAGGATCCTTTTGCCTTTTCAGCCTTCTCAAGCAGATGATAGACTATGTTGGTTCTACTTCCCATTATTGATGATTTGTCATGGTAATGCTCTAGGAGAGTATCAAATCTTCCATCCTTCAGCACCTCAGAAGGGTTTTCACTATTGGATACATTCTTTATTTTTCTCTTTTCAAAATCTAATGCTACCTCAAAGATGTTTTCACCATTAGATTTATTTTTCCTATTGTCATTTTTGCAACTGGAAGATTTGGCACCCTCCATTTGTGAAATGTCGTTATGAGTGTTATGGATAGAATTCGTATCAAGTTCACCACTGCAAAGATAGTTTATGATGGCCTCATCATTTGAAAAGACTGGTAATTGAATAGGTTTGATAGGTTCCCAGTCAATAAGTTTGGGATGTCTCTAGGGTAATAAGTCATCAGGTTGAGTGAGACTGACAGTTGTAATTTTTCTGATAGCTAGGTGTTCAAAGTTGTTGGTAGGAAGGTCGAGGTCTATGATAGTACTCATCTCCAAGTTGTCTATCTCATTCGATGTCTAATCATCCTCACTTGAGCCATCGATATTTGTTGATCCCATTACAAATGGTCTATTTCCTGAACTTTGTCCCTCCTCTCATAAGGGTGCATATGTTTGAATGACATCAATTCTTTTGTCAGTATATGATGTAGCAGATAAATGATCCCATTCATATTCATCTGAATCAATTTTTGAACCATATTTCATTTGTAGAGTCCATTCTACCACTTTTTGAGTTATTTCCTCTTTTGTTTCCCTTGTGTAGTCTAATCCAGTTTTATCTTTAGGCTGTAGTGTTAAAGATTGAATAGGTTCTATAATACCATCCTTTCTCTTGCCAATTGGTCCTTGGCCTTCATAGCCCATTTTTTCAAAGATATCCTTCCCTTTTCCATACTGATCTGTTTTGATGCTAATCCTTGTTGATGTTGAGGCTTCTTCATCCTTGTATAGCCAATTGAGAATGGATGTCTTCTAACTCATCTTCAAGGGTGCCTGCTATAACAAATATTTCATTGAGAGCTGTGATTGGTTGTGATGAATGTGGTGTACTTGATGTGGGTCATCCATAATATTTTGGTGATCGTAGCAATTGTGATAGACACAAAGATTGCTCAAGGGAATATTCTCCTAGGCCTTTGTCTACAAATTGCTGTGATAACTCATTTATAGGACCTTCAGTGTTTAATAAAATTATTTCTGTAATAGTTATTTCTTTTGATTGATCCTTCTTCTCAACCCACATAGATATGAAATTAGGTTGTCTCTCACTACTGGATGAAGTGCAAGTGTTTGACTTCTTTGTTACTAGGTACTAGAGTGTCTTGATTTGATTTTAGCATGTTGCAAGTCTATGGATTATTGTTGTTAGCTGATATTGTTACCTCCTGTCTGTTTAGTGGAAATTTCAAACATTGATGGTATGTTGAGGGTACCACTTTTAATGGATCCATGGATGAAAAAAGAGTATGTTATATGTTAGATCTTTGTCCAACACTTGACAAACAATGTTTTTGACAATTGTCCCTACTTGAATTGGAAGTACAATCAGCCCCTTGGAAGACCTTTCTTCTTCATCATATGCCTTTATTGTTATATTTATTCTGGAACCAATGGTGATGTTGGAATATCCTAGTGCATGAATTAGTTTCAAAGTACAAATATTTAATCCAGCTCCACCATCTATTAAGACACACTTGATGCGGTGTTTATGGATTAAACTTCTATGTGCAATTTGTATTGTGTGGGTGATTTAATGACACATCATCTTGTTCCGAGAACAATAGATAATGAGGTATGGTAAGATGTCCCACCATAGCTTGGCACTAAAAAACATCTAAATTATTGGGAACAGTTGTAGCTATTAGAGCTTGTTCTAGAACTTCTTTGTGTGATGGTGAAATTTTGAGAAGTTCCAAAATGGATATTTATGCATGTATCTTTTGTAATTGGTGCATGATGTTGTAATGATGTGATGTGGGAGCAATATTTTTAGATGAGACTCCTTTTAGTACCACTTTGGACTACCCCCTTGTCGTTACATGTACTGGTTGATTGTCTTGTTTTTCCCTGATCTTTAAGACATTGATTTGATTGTCAGATGTGTTTGTGTTTGGCATCATGTTCAGAGATTCAATGCCATTGATGTTTGTGTCCTTGGATTGATTATTAACTTCATTTTTCTCAACTTCTGAGAGGCAATGAATAATGGTGTCATAGAAATAGTTTATAATTTTTCCTTTACTATTTGAAGAAGACTCCCCTTTTTCATGGTTAGGTAATGGATTAGTAAATGCACTATGATCATTGTTTGTTTGATGTCCTTCAACAAATACCCTCTTTGACTCAATTAAGTCTTGTATCAATTGTTTCAATTGCATACAGTCATTTGTTTTGTGTCCCTTATTCTTATGAAAGTTGCAATAATTGACATCATTCCACCAAGATGGTTTTACCTTTGGCTCCCAATTTTGGGCTTCTAGTAAAGTGATAAGTTTGTTTGTAATGAGAGAACTCATTGATGATTCTAAACTTTGTCCTAATGGGGTAAATATCCATCGATTAGATTGTCTTTGATATGACAGTCTAGATTCCCCATTGTTGGTGTTATTTTTTTGAGTAGTGCTTTGATTTTGATTTTGATTTCGACTTGTTTTGACATTTGTTGCTATCAAATTGAATACTGGTTTTGTATTTTCAGTTGTAGCATCAGTGCTTCCAATATTTCTATTTTTCTACCAAAATTTTGGCTTGTCATCATTTCCATAGTGATTTGTGTTGTTTGGTGTATCATTGTAGTGCTTAATCACTCCTCGTTTGACTAGGGCTTCTTCGATTTTGAGCTCATTCTCAATTACTTTTTTGAATGTTGGGGGACATTGCAATTCAATTCTATAACTCATCTAATCATTTAAGTTGTTTATAAATAATTCAATCTTCTCCTCTTCAGGTATAGATCGAGGATATCTAGCGAACAAATTTCTCCATCATTGTAAGAATGATAATAATGTCACCATTTTTCTATTTTAGGTTATACGAATCTTTTATGGTTACATCGTGTTGTATGTTAAAGGAGAATTGGGAGATGAATTTTTTGACTAGTTCTTCAAAGGATCGAATCCTTGGTTGTAACTTGGAGAACCATTCCATGCAATGGGCTCCCAAAATCCTAGGAAATAACCTCATGAGGTAAGTATCTTCTTGTGCAAATTCAAGGCTTATTGTTCTGAATTCCCTTACATGGTCAATCGGGTTTGATTTACCATTGTATTTATCGTATTTAGGAAATTCATAGTGTCTAGGGAAAGGTATCATATCCACACATGGATGAAAAGGGTAAGGACAAATTTCTTTTAATAATTATTTTTTGTGGTTCCCATTTGCATGTTTTGAATCTATTCCTGCAAAGTCTTCATTTATGTTGTTAAAGCAATGACTTGATTTGTATCATGTGTGTTGGGTGGTTCTATTTCATTTTTTCTTGGTGTTTCCTTCAATTGATTTATGTCAAAATATTTTGGTAGTTTTGTGCCTAACTCAGATAACATGAAGAGATATTTCTCCATGTCTTGTTCTAAGACCTTTTCCATAAATTTATGGAAACTTGGATCCTGTTGAGTGTGTTGTATATCCTCTTGAGTTATTTCATTGGTATTATTTTGATAGAATTGGAAAAAGGGGTTTTCTTCAGTCATGTTTGGATTTTCAATTTCCTTAGATCTTTGAGTTTTTGTTTTTGCAACCTTGTCAAGATTGGCATACAAGTTTTGGTTGTTTCCACTAAACTTGGATCTTCTATGTTGGGATTAGTGTCAATTTGATTTTAAAAAACACAAATAGAATAATATATTCTATTGATGAGGCTAAGTTAGAAACCTGATTACTGAGTTCATGTTCGTGACGGTAGGATGTTAGAATCCTGATGAGGAAACTTGACTCAACAATCTAGATTTTTTTTGATAATTTGACATTGTGTATTTTGCAAGATCTCAGTTTTGAAAACAATTTACTTGTAAGAACCTACTTTGTTTCAGGTATTTATGACACTATCTGATCTCTTAAATGTTTGACTGGTAAAATCCTATGTTTCTAATGTCAATATGTCTAACAGTTGTTTCAGAAGCTTCTCTATTTTTCTATTTTGTGGAAGTGCTAATATAGAGGGAAGAAGCACTAGAATTTTTTGTAAAAGCATTGCAAAATAGAGCAAAAGCGCTAAAACAGAGTGTAAATGCACTAAAGGACTAGTTAATTCCATGGTACTAGTAATTTTCTAATATTGACAGAAGCCTTATAAAGTTGATTAGAAGCATTGAAACAAATAGTAGAAGCGTCGTTGTTTTCTATGGAAGTGCTAAAAGATAGCGCAAAAGCACTAAAACAGTCTATATAAGCGCTATGACACTTTTTGATCACTGACAGAGTTTGGTTTGTTGTTGACAAAAGCACTATAAGATTGCTTAGAAGTGCTAAAATAGATAGTGGAAGCACTATAGTTTCTATTTAATGCCAGGCAGGGCATGTTAATATGGGTCTCTCAGCTGCTATGTTTGCTTTCTCTTCTTCTTCATCTAAGACTATGGATGCAGTGAGAAATTGATGGGGGTGTTTCATTCGTTTCAAAAATAAATTTTCTCAAACTACTGATAATGTTAGTTTGAGTGCCTTCAATGCGTATGTTACCGGGCTGAAATATTGGTGTGGTTAGCCCTAGTTGTTGAATGAGAGCTATAGGTTACTAAATGGTCATAAGCTATGTTGTATGATGGTTTCAATACCTTATTGTAATGTCATTCATTACCTATTGCTAGGAAGGAGGTAGTAGCATGGGTCTTCCTACTACTATGTGTGTCTTCTCTTCTTCTTCGTTCAGGATGATGGATGTTGTAAGAAATTGATGGGGTGTTTTGTTTTCCTCAAACATTAAATACTCTCAAACTACTGATGATGTCGGTTTGGCCACTTTCAATGTGTATAAGGCTATGTTGTATGATAGGTGCTATAAGGCTTGGTTGTTGAATGGGAGTTGTAGGTCTCCAAATGGTCATAAGGTGGTAACTCCTTGATTTTGGATGTCAAACCTAATGTTTTCAAAGACTTGTCTATTGTAAGAACTGACTAGGTCTAGTGGAGTATTCTATGGTGGGTTGTGAAAGAGTGCTTCTTTGAATATAGGCTTGTGAATTCAAGGGTTCTACAACATAATCATTAGTATAACCCCTATCATAATCATGAAACCTATGCAGGAATGTTCTATGATGAAGAAAAATATTCCTATTCTGATATAAGAATTGTCTTCTTTTCAAAAGGTTTCTATAACTAAGTGGTTTCTTTTGTTTCGTAATTCTCTTGGTAAGAGATTTCTTGGAAAATTTTGTGGTTTTCCAATCCCTAATCATGTATTTCTTAGTTTTATTTTTTCCAAGTTGTTTTTGTTTTTCAGGATGATCTTTTATCTAAAATTTTATGATTTTAAAATACATGGCAATCAAATGTAGATAGTTGTTTTTAAGAGCTATAATCTAAAAAAATAGTGTATGTTCAAAAGAACGACACCTGATCCTATTTTCAATAGTTTGATAACAATAAAGCACTTCAGATAGAATTACTCTTAATAGTCAAAAGGTCATCATTATACCTTTCAACAACCAACATCTAAAAATTGCATCAATCAATATCAGCCATGTCACCCCCTCGTGAGGGCATCCATTTTGTCTTTTTCCGTGTGCCTAATCAAGGTTAGATTTCTTGATCCCCTAATCAAATAGTCCTCAAAATTATGGTGGTGATTTCTTTTCTTTGGGGTAGAGATTCTTCCATCCCCTTGTAATCATGAAAAGTATTACAATGTTCTAGTTATTGATACCATCGATACTACACTAGGTTCTTAGGAAGGGTTTCATCTGCAGTGGCAAGTGATAAACTCACTTTCGAAGACCTCCCAACCTTTAGAACAAAGGTTTTGGGGATGGTTATCTTGAACACTTCCAAAAAAAGTGGGTTTCTCCAAGTTTGCTTTAAATTTTATAGTGGGGTGGAAAAACCTGGCTTTGGTTTGAACCCACTTAGGTCATTCCTGTAGGGTGAGTACTTTTTCCCACTACAACAGGCCTTCTAAATGTTTTAACAAAGCTTGAAAATGTATGAAATAAAGGATGAGTCTCACTTTTTGATCACTTAGTTAAGGGGAGAGCATATGCCTATCACCACAGAAACACATAAATCAACTTTGTTCAATCTTTAGAGCCCAAACCACAATTTTCTATCTATGTGAAGATGTTGCTTCACAAAAAGACATGGTATTCATTTTTTTAATTCCAAATTGAAATGTTTGATGACTACCCTAGATTGATAAATTTTAAACCAACTTGAAAATGTGACTATCCTAGGATTGATTCATTTTTAAACCAACTAAAAAAAAGTGTCTATCCTAGATTGATTCATTTTTAAAACCAACTTAAGAAAAAAGAAGTTTACTGGACGTGGTCGCATCAGATCCAGATAATTAATTACATAGAAGTGCTATGAAAAAGTTAATAAGCGCTATATAAATGCTCAAAAGCACTATAGAAAGTGTCGTAAGCGCTATAAAATTCTGTAAAAGCACTATAGAATTCCACGAAAGTGCTACAACAGATGTTGAAGTTGAACTGTCGAACTATGCTAGAAGTTTTTTGATTGAAGTGCTAAAACATTCCTTCAAAGCACAATAGTTTTCTTCAAAAGTGCTAGAACAAGAAAAAGAGCTATAGTTTTTGCAAGAACTGCTATAAAATCTTCCGATCATGGTAAAAGAATCATGCCGAATTTTTGTACAAAAGCTTTTCAAAAAAGTTTGTTAAGAACATGGGGTTAGGCCCCATGGTGGGTGCCAGAATGTAAGTGTGAATAAGTAATAATGTAAAGAATAACTAAAACACTTCTTAATGA
>VDFB02092272.1:0-34858 GCA_007258455.2 Sequoia sempervirens | reverse complement strand
AATAATGAACTTCGAGCATCATGAGGCAAAAAAAGTTTTGTATGCTTGACACCCATGAACAAACAGCATGGTTCCACAGGAAACAAAAGTGTGTTATGCAAGGTGGTGATATAACAAATATTGTAGATGTGAGATAGTGTAAGGTTTTCTCAAAGGGATTTTTCTTAGTTTATGCAAGGTCTCTTCTTAGGGAACATCATGCTTAATGTGTCCAAGAGAGGAAAAGTCAAATAAATATCATGCTCTTGGAGGAAATCAAACCCAATGACACCACCAAGTAAAGAAGACATCGTAGGAAGAAATAAAATCACACAATGAAATGTGAGTGTCAATGTATGCCCGCACTCTAAAGTGGTTTCTAATGCCATTACTGTGATAAATTGATTTAAAGTAGAAGAAGATATGAGAGCTTACTAAGAAAGGCCTATGCCAAGTCATATGTTTCCCATAAACTACATCATGAAAAAGGGAAAGGGTTTCCCCCAAAATGTATAACTTAGTACATCACATGCAAGCCAACTTAAGGCATGTCGTCCACATCTCAAGCTTGCTTTTGTATATATAGATGGAAGGTGGTAAACTAGCCAAAGGAGACAATGACAAGTGACATAAAAGGACAAGGCTACCTCACCCCTCACCCCCACTTAGTGAAAGACCTGGATGAGCATAATTGATTGATGAGAAACATATTAGAATGAAAATAAATGTCAATTGGAAGAAATAGGTGGTTCAACACAAGGAAGAACACCGTATTCCTTAAGATGTTGAATTCTATTACACAAAGCCTTGCATTCATTAGTAGAATGACCATGAACTCTATGATATGCACAAAATGAACTCTTGTAGTAAAATTTATTTTGTCTTCTTGGAGGGAGGGATATCAAATGATCTTGGAGGAGTCTCGACAAGATACCCTCTTGATCAAAATTAGAATATGTTCATTTTATTTTGTGGAAAAGATATCTCTTGCATACTTACACAAGACTCTTTAGATTGTGATATTTTGTACTATCCTTTATAGGAGGGTGTAAAATATATTGAATTCAAATAATTGGTGTTTTGTGTGATGAGATTGAAATTAAGTGAAGATTTCTTTGATTCTTTCATTTCTTTCAAAGGAAAAAAACTGAGACCACTAGTGTCTATTAGTTCAGGATGCACTAATGTTAAAGTTAGCTTAGAAGAATCTTTTGTTAGAGTGTTGATATTGAGTGAAGTCTTGTTTGTTTCTTTTGAGCGATAATAACCAAGACCACTAGTATTTTCTTACGTATTAGGCTTTATAGGGACAAAGATACCCTATTCTCTAGTACCACACCCTTTTCCACTATAACAGAGTTGTTTCATAAGTTCATAACCTCTTCCATAATTTTTGTTTTTAATTCTTTTGGATTTGGTGGTTGTTGATAGTCTATCTCATCAAAGTTTGTCGTATAATTTGCTTCTTCTTCTAAAGTGGTTGAGGTGGATGATTTTGAAGGGTCTTTTGAATTTTGTGTTGAAATTACCACTTTTTCTTTTCCCTTTTAAGTATCTTTGTTTATGATCTTGTATTCTCCCATGAATGTTGGTTTGAAATCTAAGGAATGACAATCATCTTCTGAAAGCTTGGCGATTTCCTCAATATTATTTTTATTTTTATTTTTATTGCATGAGTTCTAATTGTGTAGTTGGTGTTAATGTTTTCAAAGGATTTTCTTTTCCTCTCTCAATGTTCAAACAATTGTTTTGGTTAGGGTCAACTTCGAGTGTGTACACTTTGTTATTGTAGACATACTTCATTTTACGATGAAGGGTAGAAGGCACCCCATTCATTGCATGAATCCATGGCTTTCCTAAGAGAGTACTATATGAAATATCACGAGGCATAACATGGATCAGTGTTTCTAATGTGGCCTTTCTAACTATAACAGGGAAAGTGATCACACCAAGCAGTTGTTTTCCTACATTGTAAAATCCCTTAATAGATAAAGAGTTAGGTTGAATTTTTGATTTATCCACACCAAGCTTATCCAAAAGAGATACACTATAGACATTAAAGGTGGAGCCATTGTCAACGAGGGTTATTTTTATCCCTAGCCGATTATGTATAGCTATTATCATGAAAGCATCATTTTTCTTTTGCACTTCTACAGGAGGGAGCTCACTTTGGTGGAAAATAGTGTTAGCATTTATTCCTTGAATCATGAATGCTATGTCATTCGGTTGTGCATTAGAAGGGATAGGAACTTCTTGTAAGGAATTTTGAATCATGTTATGATAGCGAGGCGAGGCTTGAATAAGGTCCCACAATGATATCTTAGCAAGGCTATTCTTAAGTTGTCCAACAAGATCATACTCCTTTCCACTTTGTGCAGGAAAACGAGGGGGACTAGGCAAGATAGGATTAGCCAATGGGAGGGATGTTGAAGGTGTTTGTCTTGGTTGCGGATTTTTTCTAGTGTTATATGTATGAGCAACTGTATTATGACATCGCGATTGCTCTGAAACATTATTCTTAGGTGGGTAAAGGACAAGTTTAGGTTTATTTTTAGTTTTAGGTTTGTGTGAAGGATGATAAAGAATTAGAGGATTCTTAGGATGTCCCACAAGGTATGTATGAGGTACATTAATCAAGGGGGATCTAATGGACACTTGTGCATTCATAACCTCAGTGGTCTTGGTTTGATGTATTTCAAATAAAGGGAAGTCTAGTGTCATCTCTTCACCATCATCTAAGGAAGCTAAGATATTGTCATTTTATTATACCATGATATCACCCCTAAGAGGATAGTTTTTAGGAGAACTACAAACTAGATTTTCTCGACATTTGAAGATTGCTTCTTCTAAAATGACTTCATTGCAAGTAGGGGAATGATCAATGGTTTGATTGTCTTGTTCAATAAGGTGTTCCATAGGGGAAGAAAGGAAACTAAGATTCTCATGAATTTCATAGATTGTATTTTCTACCATCAAAGTATCTTCTTCCCAACTAGGAGAGATACTAGGAGAAGAAAAAATGTGATTGTCATGATTATATGTAATTTCATTCCTTTGTCCCATAATTTCTTCTATAATAGGATAGGTAGGGGAAGAAACATAAAGAGGGTTGTCATAGATCTTAAATATGTGATCATCTAACACCAATATATCTTTGTCACTTACAATTTCATCTTTTTCACTTACAATTTCATCTTCTAAAACATTATCACAAGAGGGGAAGGTGTTGGGAGATGAGTGTAGACTGGTTGAATCTTCAATGGTTTCTTGTTGTGTTATGTGGTCATCATGATTACCTATTGTTATGTTCTCTTGTTCATCAATGTATTATCCACTAAGAGACATAGAAGGAGAGAAACAACCAGGACTCTCAAAACTCTCATTGATTGGTTCTTCTAACACCAAAATATCTTCTTCACAATTAGGAGAGATATTAGGAGAAGAATGAATATGATTGTTATGATTATGCACTATTGTATTCTCTTTCACTAAAGCATTCTCATAGGGTGGGGATATGAACTTTTTCTTAGCATGCCTAGATAGGTAAGGTACTAACATTGTTTGACCAATAATGAAAGGTAGTTCTAACCGTTTCATGCAATGCTTTATTAATGTAAACTATGTATATCCAAAGATGAAAAATACTTTTATCCAACGTATGCACAACCTTAAGAATGCAAATAATGTATATATCCAAAGATGAAAAGTTCCTTTATAAAAATTATGCAAAGCTTCATGAATGTAAACATTTTATATGAAAAAGTGAAAAGTACTTTTATCCATATGATGCAAAGTTTCAGAAATGTGAACATTTTCAGATCTATTTACGTTTGCTACTACTTTGATTTAGGAAGGATTCAAAAATGACTACCATGAATTGATGTTTCTGACTTAGATGCATAAAATAGATGTTCCTAAAACTTTCCAAACTTATACTATATGTTACCAATGATCTTAGGAAGCACAAAAATGAGGTTTTCAATGCTATAAAAGGTATTTTGGGGCATTATTGGAAACTAAATCACCCAGAGGGGTGTATGAGTCCTAGTTAGGTTTTTTTTTTCATAATTGAAAAAAAATTAAGTGTTTTTTATGCTTTTTAGTTTGGATGATGTCTAGGGTAGGTGCAAATGTAGATTTCAGATGATTTTCAATGATCTAAGATGCCAAAAATGCAACCTATATACACTTTCACTAATGCAAAATTTAGAAACCCTAGAATGCCAATTAACTAGTGCAAAACCTAGTGCAAAGTTAGTGCAAACAAGATCTAGGATGATAATGGAATCCAAATGAGAAAATGAAATTTTCTAAATGCAAGTTCATCAAAATGAAGGATGGTTTTTTTTTGCTTCTATGCTTGGGATATAGAATAACAATCTTCAGACTCTTTCATTCAAGGAGATCTCATGATTGAATTAGCATCACAGTTGAGGGATGAAAGGTGTGCATTTGGAAACCTATAGAGGCTTGAATGAAGTCATAAAATGCTAAAAAAACTGAATTTAATGTTGGGTGGGACTCATACACCATTTTGGGCGATTTAGTCCCAAACTAGGTTTTTTGTGCCAAAACTAGAATCTGACAGTGCCTAATCTAAAACTCCTATTCAACTTTGAAAATTGGTAGTACTGGGACTCATACGCCCAAGGTGGTGTATTAGTCTCAGTATGATTTTTTAGAGGATTATGACCCAATTCTACCCTCCAATCTCTGCTCTTTCTGCTCCACTTTGTTTCCGGATCTAAAACTCTAATTTTGGACCTGTAGAGGACTTTTTAGGATCTTTCCAGTGAGGAGACGACTCCAACAACTTCCTTCAAGTTTCTAACCTAGTCTTCAAAGATCCTTCATGCTTCAAGAAATCTAGGTCTGTAATCACATAGGTAAAGAGAAGAAAAAATTGTTAATTGTTAGTGAATAGGGGTTTTCCTTGGTCAAACCCCGTTTAGGTGTAATGATGGAAATTTACCCCCTTCTTGGAGATAGGTCAATTTCTCATTTAATCTGGACCTAATTTAATACCCTTGCATTAATCACCCTTTAAATAATCATTAATAGGCCCCTAAGACCCATTTTTTCAGATCTTGAGGCTTATTTCAGCTAAAAACCTAACAAAATAATCTAAAACATCAAAAATTCCAATAACCCACCCCAAAAATCTAGGGCGGGACTCATTTGCCCAAGGTGGTGAATGAGTCCGATTTGGGGCTTTTTTTAGGTTTTGAGTGGGAAAATCACCTTTTTATTTCAAATTTTTGGTTGACGTCGGCCTTTGAGATCTGAATAACGATTAATTAGGTGTTAATGCCTATATAAGCAATCTTCTAAGTCATTTTTTTCATCTAAGCAAGCATTTTAAAGAGCAATTTCAAGAAACAAGCATCAAGAAACTTCAAGAATTGTTTCACAAGCGAATTCAAGTTTCAAAGGAAAGCAAAGTTGAAGTCTTAGAGCAACATTAAAGTGTTTTTGCAGGTCTTCAAGCTCACTTTCATTCAAGATCTAGCAATGGAAAGGGTTGATCATGGTTGTCTATGGTGAATCATGATGAATTCTAGGCTGGTGAGATGCAACTAGTGATCAATCCAAGCCTAATGACTTGTTTCTTAAGTGATTCCATCCTCCATTATCATTGTACATTCAACCTAAGGAAGGTACAAGCATTATTGAGACTCATTTGAGTGATTAGAGATCTCTCAAAGTGATTCATTCATTGTCATATTTCATTCATGGATCTCATTCTTACATAATAGAATAGGGTTGCATTATGTTCCAGATTTCCTAGACTTAGACACACTTAAGGCTAGGGTTTATGTTCATATTCACCTTAAAGTTTCACTACTTCTATCAAGGTTTAATCACCAAACTAGGGGTTTAGCCGAGGAAAACCCCCCATAAGAAAATTAGGTCTATATTATGTTTTGTAGGTATTTTTACATATTCAGATTTGGAAATCAATTTGGGAGGAAAGAGCAGCTCTTGAAGTGTAGATCTAAACATTAAGTTCTCAAAAAATTGAAATAGGACTAATTCGCCAAAAGTGGTGAATGAGTCCCACTATAGGTATTTTTTAGGATTTTCTCATATTCAGATACCATTTTTCCCAAAACCCATTCTTGTACAAAAATCCTAATCTAGGATTGATTCACCTAGGTTGGTGAATGAGTCCGAGTAGGTCAAAAATTTAGATTTTTTAGTGTTCCAAAATTCATTCAAGTTTTTTTTAGATTCCTAGGTGCACAAATTTCATCCTACAACTTGTTATTCTATTTTTCATATATTTCTAGGTCATTTTGTAAGTCATTACATCATATTAGGGTTAAGTATTACATCATGCATTGAAATTGTCTTTCCAAGCTCTAGCTTGGTGGTGAACCCCTCATTAGTTTACATTTAGACCCTAGGATAGCCCTATTGCAAGATCTCTTTCTCCTTTGCATTGAGATCTCTAAGGTTATCCTTGAATGAAATTGGAATGTCGGTGTGCTCTATGTCATAAACCATATAATAGCACCTTATACCCATTTTTTCACCATTTGATTTTGGTGAACCTACATTTAGAACATTATAATTCTGATTTCGAGTTCATTATCATCCTAGATCTTTCTTGCATTAACATTGCATTAGGGTTTGCATTAGTTAATTGGCATTCTAGGGTTTTAAAATTTTGCATTAGTGAAAGTGCACATAGGTTGCATTTTTGCATCTCATTTCATCGAAATTCACACAAAATCTGCATTTTCACTTAGGATTTAGATCATACAACATAAAAATCATAAAAATCAATTAAAATTTTCTAAATTAAAAAAAAAAAACACTCACTGGTTCACATTCCCCACCTTGGGTGAATTAGTCCCAGTGCAGATTTTGTGCTATATTTTCCAGAATTTAAAACCTTGTTTTTAGGCTTTTATTTTTTGTTAAAATATTTTTGCTTTAGTTTGCATAGCTTATGTTACAATCAAATCATTAGAAGTATCATAATTTACATTCATTGCAATTGTGGATAGAATTAGATTCTTGCATACTTCATTTTCAACATTAATTCATAACAAAATAAAAAACAAGATCAAGCACCTAAACCACTTGGAGAATGTATAGTTATTTGACTATGTCAAATCTCTTTATCCAAGTTAACCTAACCCTCAATCCTTTTAGTAATGATGAATTTGACATGTTAGATGAATCCCTTGAGGATTTTATCTCACAAAGTTCATCCACTAAGGCTTGTTATCGAAAACCAAAACCAAGAGATGTTAATGTGATTCAATGTCAACTTATCCTTTACCCACCTTCACACAAACCTCAAACTCAAAATAGACCTATTTACACTCTTGAACCACCTAAAAACAATTTTTTACAAAAATCATTTCATAATACAATTGCTCATACATATAACACTCGAAACAATCTACAACCAAAACAAACAACATCAACATCCTTACCTTTACCCTACTCCATTTTTCCTAGTGCCCCTCATTTTCCTTCGAATAGTGGAAAGGAGTATGATCTTGTTGAAAAACTTAAGAATAATCCTATGAAAATATCCCTATGGGATTTAATTCAAAACTCTCCTAATTATCACATTATGCTTCAAACAACCTTACAACAAGTTGTGATCCTTCCTAATACAAATGCAAATTATGTGGAAACTCTAATACAAGGAATGAATACAGTTAATGTAGACATTACCTTTCATCAACATGAGCTTCCTCCCTTGGAGATGAGAAAGAGACATGATGCCTTCATGATAATAGCCAAATTCAATAGAACAAGAATGAAAAGAACCCTTGTTTATAATGGCTTAGCCCTTAATTTATGCAGTGTGAAACTTTTAGATAGACTAGGCGTAGATAAATAAAAAATGGAACCTGAATCCTTATCAATTTGAGGATTTGAAAATGTAGGAAAGCAATCACTTGGTGTGACTACTTTACCTATTATAGTCAGAAAGGCTACCTTACAAACTCCTATTCATGTTATTCCTCATGAACTTTCATACAATATTCTTTTAGGAAGACCTTGGATTCATGAGATGCATGCAGTTCCTTCGACTCTTCATCACATCATGAAATATGTCTATAAAAAAAAGGTATACAAAGTTGAAATGGAGCCCGAGCCTGAAAGTTGCTTACAAGCTGAAAAAGGATTGACAAGTCCTCTAAGCACATTGATTCCAATGTCAAACATAGAACCTATGAAAGAGGAAAAACAAGAAACTGAAAAAGTGTTGAAATTATTAGATGATGATTGGGGTTCGTTGGAATTCACACCTTCATTTATGGGAGAATATATGATTACAAGAAAAGAAGATGAAAAACAAAAGCAACCAATGGTTATGTCAACACAAAACTCAGAAGAAAACTCACAAGAATCTACCTCTTCTACCCTTGAAGAAGACACAAGTTACACAAAAAAAATTGATGAGATAGATTATTAACAACCACCAAACCCACAAGAAATGGAAAGACTTTATGGGAAATGCTATGAGTTCATGAAACAACTTGGATATAGTGGAAAAGGATGTGGCAAGAAAGAACAAGGTATTTGTGTTCCTATAGAACCTAATATGTAAGAGACAAAAAGGAGTTTGGGATATTTCCCTTCTAAGATTACGCAAGAAATGACGAGACCCTCGCTAAACATCAACACCATCATGTGTAATCCTAAAACAAATCTCACCTTGAAGCATCCATAATTGATTAATACTAATTGTGAAGAAGCATTGGAGTTTTTCAAAGATGATGAAGCCTTGAAAGAAATGTTAGGAGTTTATGACAAACCATTTACTCCCCCTAAAAAGAAATGTCTTACATGTGCTATGATTAGTACCAAGCAACAAGATGGAGAAGAAGAAAGTAGTTAAGTTGACATGAATAAAAAAGAATACAACCCTAAATTTTTTTAAAAAAATGTGCTTCCTTTAGGAGATACCATGGACATACATATGGATATTAAAATTGAAGATAAGGTGATTAAAATAGGAAAGTTCCTCGATGATGAAGAACAAGAAGACCATGCAACTTTACTTCATGACATTCCCAAACTTTTCCCTTGTACTTATTCAGATATGTCAGGAATTGATCCGAATATTGTAACACGTAATATAGTCCTCGCTAAAAATGTTAAGCCCATTAGACAAAAGATTTAGAAAATGAACCCTAATATAGCCCTATTAGTTAATTCTGAGACTGGAAAGCTCCTTGAAGCTGGTTTTATCATACCTATAGATTATTCTTCTTGGATCTTAAACATTGTGAACCATCAATTTTAGGTTGTAATCTATGTACTTCTCTTACACTCTTAGGTTTTTCACCTAAAAGGAGAGAGATAGACCCAAAAATTGAGGTGGTTCACTCAAATTAAGGAATGTATGATGGAATTATAACTAAATACAATGATCTAAGTGTAGCTAATTGATTAAATTGATTGATTATGAATGCAAAACTAATGAAATGTGCAATGTTTGAAAACACAATGTGATATGTAGAAATGAACTAAAAACATAAACAAATGAAAACAAAAATGAATGAGACTTATTAGAGTGCACTTGGAAGTTGAATGTTCTAGAAACTGGGAAAAATCATTGTTGATGACCAGTGTGACTCATTTTCCACTGATGGTGAATCAATCCTCCTACTGGTAAATTGTCCTGAAATTGGTTTCCGACTGTCGAGAACTGAATTTTGAAAAAATCAACTTTTCCAGCCTACAGGTGGGACTCATTCACCGCTGATGGTGAATTAGTCCTCCTCTAGAAATCTACAAAATTAGGAATCAAGTTTGTGGGCCTAGATCTGCACTTGTCTTCTTGTCGAGTTGATAAAGTCAAATCTGTGGAAAATGGGTTGAATGTAGTCTCCAAGCTTGAACTAGGGTTTGGTTGACTTGAAACACTTTGATGACTTGACCACTTTCCAACACCTATTTCTTTGCCGAATCTACCTACAAGATTTGCAAACACACATGCAAATAGGGGGAAAATGGTTAAGGGTTAGGGTATAGGGATTTTCCTTGGTCAAATCCTAGTTTGGTAATCAAACCCTTGATAAATAAATGAAATGGAGTAGAAAAATAAAGTGATGATGAATAAACAACATGCAAATGTCCAAACTCACCAAAACCTTGTTGTTGAAGTCTGAAGATATGTCAATGGATGCTTCAAGATACTTGATATTTTCTTGATTGAATGATGCTTTGATATATTTGAATGGAAGAATGCTAATTGATGGTGAATGAGTAATGAGATGAATGGATTTAAAATGGGTAGAAGAAAACACTTATTTATACACACTTATGCCCTAATAACCCAATAATACAACATCACACGCCAACATAAGGTCTTAATGAATAAAAACTTGAAAGGAAATTTTGAATTATTTTGAATTTTGAGCCAAGGGGGACTCATTCGCCACCCATGGAAAATGGGTCCCACTCTAGGATTGCAAGTGGGTGTCGGGAATTAAGTTACATTTAATGTTCGGGTATGTGCAGGATCATGATGGGCCAAAAAGTGGCAATATGATGGATATGTGGCTGATGACCTTTTTTTTACCCAAAATTAATGAAATGAAAAGGGTTTTTAAAGGATATTCTTAGCTTTCCACCAATATAAATTATTCCTTACTTTTAATTTAATAAGTAATTATTAGTCATTTTCTATTCAAATTACGACTAAAGTCCTGATTGATAGGCTGATTGAAAAACATCTATAGTTTTCGAACGATATCACATTTTTTGAATCCAAAACATGCGTCACATTCTATGCTTCACATACTATAGGATTAAAAAAAGAAAAATTGAATTTCATGAATTTTTGACCAAGTTAAGGTGGTCAGACATACGAGTTTTTTATATTTTTAAAAATTTGTAATAAAAATTCATAATTAATTATTTACAATTAATTATTTACTTGGAAAAAATTACAAAAAATATGCATCACATCGGGACATGAGTCCTCTACTTATATCTAAAATATTATAAAAAAATATTATCATTTTATTGTGGTTAGGGTGGTTAGACAGACACCTACTTCTTATTTTCTCCCTAAAATTTAAGTACCACTGCATTGAAATTTCAAATTTTCACCAAATAGATTTTTTTTTTTTAATAAACCTAGTAGTTTAAAACTACATTCAATTTCTACAGATTCTATTCTTACATATTTTTGAAATAATATAGATAACTTATTCAAATTTTTACATCAAGTTTCCTAACTCTAATTTTTCTAAAATTTTTGCCACTTAAGGGCCTATTTTTTCCATGATGATCCTACACATACCCATTCTTTGTCAGGTTTGTATTAAAAAATACACTTAATTAAGGCCTATAAGTGCATAAAGGGGCCAAATAAAGCATAAGAAAGGTGTAAATAGTGAAGACAAACCTAGAAAAGCCTAAAATCTTGTTACAAGACTTTACAATACTTTAAAATAAGACTTGATAAGGGATAAAAAGGTTATATTTAGATGAATTATAATAAGAAGAGTCTAGAAAGGTGTAGAAATGTGTTACAACACTTCACAACACCATCACAAGACATCGTAATTTGAATATTCAGGACCTAATGTGAATGCATAAGTTACATTGAAACATTAAATCGAAGAAAAATGAACTAAGAATCACAAGAAAAAGACCTAAATAACCATGAAAATGTCAATGATCCATTTTTCTATGGTACATTTATCCACCACTTTAGTGAGAGGATGAACTTGCTTCAAACTTGAACACTAAAGTATCCATGCATATCGAGAGGGATTCAAATGAACTTATGCTAGCAAGATGGAATAACAATGATCAAGAGGGATGATCAAGGCCCCAGGGTGAAGATCCCATGGAAAAATAAACATAAGAACAAAAGAACACACATGTGAAAGAGAAAGGGAAAGAGGAGAAGAAAAAGGAAAAAGGTCAGATCAAGCTTTGATCATTTGTCCAACTAGTTGGGGATCAGATCTAGGCTATTTGTCCAAAAAAGGGAATGCATACTCACTCTGGGGCAACGAAACTCATGGCTCTCCACCAGGTGAGAAGGCCAAAAAGGTGAGAAACATACACTCAGGTGGTATGCACTCACAAACACATAGGTGGCTATGGGGAAAGTCATGCCATGGAATGGGCTTCCCACTCAACCATACTAAAGTTATACCTCCTAATAACTTTAATAAGGAACCACAGAGGAAAATGTCAGTTCATGCTTCATGAGACAAGCAAAGCTTTGTATCCATAGAAATCATGAAAAAATAGGATGGCACCATAGGAATGCAAGCTGTGTTATGCAAGGTGGCCATATAAATGTAAAAGTGTAAAATGCAAAAGGTGTTCAAAGGATTCTTGTTTAGTTCATGCAAGGTCTATCACTTAGGGAACATTATGTCTAACGTCTCCAAAAGAGGACCAATCAAAGAATAGAATATTCAAAACTTAGGGGATGTAGTGCGTCGCATCAAGACACCAAGAGTAATGTAATATGCTAAGATAGATCACAATTATGAAGGACATCACACCCAACGTCATCCACAAAGAAAAAAACACATTATATGAAGTGATAAGGCTGCACTAAGAATGAAGAATGCAAATGAATAATGCCAATGTATGGCCCCACTTTAAAGGAATTTCTACACATCGTTATTTGAGTAATTACTTTAAAGTAGTGAAGGAATTTTTTTGAAAAGAAACAAGACATGAGAGCCAATTTGGGTCAGCATGAAGGAGACATTTCCGTCTCAATGCATTATGTCATCCCCAAAATGAAAACACAAGAAAAGACAATGTAAAAAGGAAAAGGTACTGATTGGGTCAACATGGATGAGACATAGGACATCTTCAACACTTTGTGTCATCTCCAAAAGGAAAAAAAAAAATTGAAATAAAAAGGAAAGGACCTTTTGGGTCAACATGGAAGAGACACGGGGCATCTCTACGCTTTGCGTCATCCCAAAAAGGAAAACACAAAACAAAAATGAAAGGAAAAGGAAATGGATGACATATGGAAGAATAGAGAGACTAATAGAGGAAATGCACAAAGAGAAGGAGAATATCAAACAAAAATTATGGGGGAACATGATACACACATGCAAAAGAAAAAAAGAAAAAGAAATTGTAAAAATGTCTAGTAATGCAAATGTAGGTCATGCATGAAACAAGTCATTCACCTTGAAATCTCAATGGGTATAAGCGGAAGATGAATAATGTATCTAAGGGACAAGGAAAAATGCATTACAAGGTCAAGGCTAACGAATTTGTGCCGCTAGCGAGTGCAAGGAAAGAATGAGCCAAGGTGGATGATGAGAAGAATCATGCAATAGTGAGAATGGAAAATTCTACAACTCTGGCATGATGAGGGGATTTAGTTTAAGAAATTATGGGATGATAGGATAACAGTCAATATTAGTGAAGTTATATTTGTTCAATATGTCCTTCAATGTCTGAAATTCATCAATTCGGTGTCCAAGAACATGATGGTATTTGCAATATGGGATGCTAGATTCTTTAGGATGGATGACCAGCCTATTTGAAGGTGGTAAGAGTATAAGACATATGTTTAAAATCATTTGCAGTTTCCTTTCACATTCAGGTGGTGGATGGAGAGGAAACTTCAATTTTTTTAGTTTATAAGGTCGTTTGCATTTACTAGATTCACCTTTTTCATGGATTGAAGGAGGAGGAGGACCCATGGGGATTCTAGCATCCTTTTCAGTGGTATCATGCAAGGGTTGTTCATGGGGAAGGATAACATTCAAGTCAAGAAGGGAATCAAAGATCACTATGCCATCATCGTGAAGTCTTCAATATTCAAATGGAGGCTTGTTGTTATGAGGAGGATCTTGATATCCTAGCCCTGTTGTGTTTTCTTCTATTGGTTTTTGTTCTAAAAGTTGGTGAATGTCATGTTCAATTGTTGTATGGCAACCTTGTTTGCTTAATATATTAAAATCCTTGTCATATGTTTCTTCAAGGTTGATTGGTGTGTTTGTAAGTTTGTGATCATAAAATGGTTGAGGATGTGCTTGTTTAGAGGAACTAGGTCTACCTAATGGGGGGAACTTAGGTCCTTCATTTATTTTAGGATGTAAATATCCAATTGTATCAGGAGGTGCAACAATAGGAAGGTTTGAATGTTTCATGGATGGGTAGAAGGTTGCATTGGATTCAAGGTTGTCAAGGTATTCATTTAAGAAATTATTCATACTATCATCATCTTATCTAGTGATGTCTACATCACAAGGAGGAAAACCATGAGGAGTTGAAGGAGCATGAGGAAAATCAAGGTCATTAGGATCATAACCAAAGGCACAATTGGACATGTCCACTAAGGATTTCAATGAATTCCAAAACTTAGTAAAGCAGAAAGCCACGGTGACAATGAATGAAAGGAAACTAATATGCAAGAAAGAGAAGAAAACAAAAAATATGGACAGTATGACAAGAACTAATAACAGAAAACTATGATGTAGAAAATACCCAAAAAATACCTAAAAATGAAGTGCAAAATGTGCAGCTAGATTAATTCACCCAGGGTGGTGAATGAGTCCAAGGATGAATTTTTTTTTGTATTTTTCAGAAAATTTAAAGTGATTTTTGTGTTTTTCAGATGCAAAAGGAGGATGCAAATGTAAAATTTCAATTTTTCTAATGTTTTGAAGTGCAAGAATGAAATCTCTATGAGATATTCACTAATGAAAATGTGTAAATCCTAGGATGCAAAAATAATGCAAAAAGCTAATGCAAAGGCTAATGCCATGAGTCCTAGTATGTAAATGCAAATGTAAATCAAAAATATAATATGTTCAATATGTAGGTTCACCAAAATGAACCATCAATTTTAGGTTGTAATCTATGTACTTCTCTTACACTCTTAGGGGTTTTCACCTAAAAGGAGAGAGATAGACCTCAAAATTGAGGTGGTTCATTCAAATTAAGGAATGTATGATGGAATTATGACTAAATAAAATGATCTGAGTGTAGATAATTGATAAAAATCACTAATTATGAATGCAAAACTAATGAAATGTGTAATGTTTGAAAACACAGTGTGATATGTAGAACTAAACTAAAAACATAAAGAAATGCAAATAGAAATGAATGAGAATTATCAAAGTGCACATGGAAGTTGAAAGCTGATCCTGGAGGGTTCTAGAAACTGGAAAAAATCAATGTTGAGGACTAGTGGGATTCATTCGACATTGATGACAAATCAGTCCTCCTACTGGTAAACTGTCCTAAAACTGGTTTTTGACTATTGGGAACTGAATTATGACAAAATCAACTTTTCCACCCTACAGGTGGGACTAATTTTCCACTGATGATGAATTAGTCCTCCTCCAGAAATCTACAAATTTAGGAATCAAGTTTGTGGTTCCAGATCTGCACTCGGCTTCTTATCGGGTTGACAGAGTCAAATATGCAGAAAATAGGTTGAATGTTGTCTCCAAGATTGAAATAGGGTTTGGTTGACTTGAAACACTTTGATGACTTGTTGACCACTTTCCAACACCTATTTATTTTCCAAATCTTCCTACAAGACCTATAAACACACATGGAAAGAGGGGAAAAATGGTTAAGGGTTACAATATAGGGATTTTCCTTGGTCAAATCCCAGTTTGGTAATCAAACCCTTGATAAATAAATGAAATGGAATGGAAACAAGAAATGAATGATGAATAAACAACATGCAAATGTCCAAACTCAAGAAAACCTTGTTGTTGAAGTCTGAAGATATGTAAGTGGCTGCTCCAAGATATTTGATATTTTCTTGATTGAATGATGCTTTGATATATTTGAATGAAAGAATGATAATTGATGGTGAATGAGTGAATGAGATGAGTGGGGTTAAAGTGGATGGAAAAAACACTTATTTATACACACTTATGCCCTAATTACCCAGTAATACATTATAGGACGACATAAGGTCTTAATGAATAAAAACTCGAAAGGAAATTTGAATTATTTTGAATTTTGAGCCAAGAGGGACTCATTCACCACCCATGGCGAATGGGTCCCACTCCAGGCTTGCAAGTGGGTGTTGGGAATTAAGTTACATTTAATGTTGTTTGTCAGGTTTGCATTCAAAACTACACTTAATTAAGGCCTATAAGTGCATAAAGGGGCTAAATAAAGCATAAGAAAGGTGTAAATAGTGAAGGAAAGCCTAGAAAAGCATGAAATCTTGTCACAAGACTTTACAAAACTTTAAAATAGGACTTCATAAGGGATAAAAAGGTGATATTTAGATGAATTATAATAAGAAGAGTCTAGAAAAGTTTAGAAATGTGTTACAACACTTCACAACACCTTCAAAAGACATCATAATTTGAATATTTAGGACCTAATGTGAATGAATAAGTTACATTGCAACATTAAATCAAAGAAAAATGAACCAAGCATCACAGGAAAAAGACCTAAATAACCATGAAAATTTCAATGATCCATATTTCTATGGTACACATTGTTGTAGTCACAAAACCTGACAATCATATTAGGATGTGTACAGACTTTCATGAATTGAATAAAGAATCTTTAAAAGATGACTTTCCTCTTCCTAATATTGACATGATAGTAAAATCGACTCTAGGACATGCTTTGTTATAATTTGTGGATGGATATTTTGGTTACGATCAAATATTTATCAACCCTCAAGAAAAATATTAAACAACATTTACAATAGCTTGGGGAAAATTTTATTGGGTAATGATACATTTTGGATGGAAGAATGTGGGCACAACATATCAATGAGCGATGACATTGATATTGCATGATTACATACATAATATTTTGGAAGACTATGTTGATGATATTCTAGCCAAATATTTAACAAGACAAGACAATGTGAATTTACTTCAAAAAATATTTGAGCAAATGTGAAAATACAACATGAGATTGAATCTAAAAAAGTGTGTCTTTGATGTAGATAATGGAAAACTTCTAGGTTTTATTGTATCTCACAGAGGCATTAGGGTGAACATGAAGAAAATTGATTCTATAGTTAACATGCCACCTCCTTGAAACATCTCCAAATTGTGTAACTTACAAGGAAGAATTCAATCTATCCATCATTTTGTGGCATCGTTAGTGGATCAAACATTACCATTTACACATCTCCTTAAGAAAGAAGTTTAATTTAATTGGAATGTAGATTGTAAACAAGATTTTGAGAGTTTGAAAGACTATCTTGCTACTCCTCCTATTTTACAACCTACTATGCAAAACAAACCGTTCATCCTATATACAGCAGCATCAACCCATGCTCTTGCAACATGTTGGCTCAACAATACGAAAATGGTAAAGATCATCTTGTTTATTACATTAGCCAAAGTTTGATTGATTATGAGAAATGATACGCAACAATAGAAAAATAATTTTTGGCTCTTGTATTCGCTACTAGTAAGTTGCGACATTAATTATTGAGTGTTGGAACACATGTGATGACAAAAATTGATCCTTTAAAACATCTTTTCAGTAAAATAGATTTATCAGGATGCTTAGCTAAATGGGTTATGTCATTGACTAAGTTTGACCTTAAATTTGTTTCACAAAAAGCAATCAAAGGATATGCCTTGATCGACTAGTTAACTGATGCTCCTTCTCCCATAACATTACCTAATCAAGAAACATTTCCTGGCAAGAGTGTATCGATTATTCAAGAACATGAAAATGCATGGGAATTGTATTTTGACGGATCTGAGTGTAGAATAGGTTCTAACGTGGGAGTTATAATAGCTTTTTTCTAGAGGAAAACATATTCCCTTATCATATGGATTAAATTTATTATGCACAAACAATATTGCAGAGTATGAAGCATTAATCGTTGGATTATGTGTAGCTTTAACTCTGGGAGCTTGAGATATCAAAATATTCGGTGATTCACAATTAATCATTAAAAAAATAAATTGAACATATCAAGCGAAACATGACAAACTATCAAAATAAAAATATCTTATAATGAATCTATTAGAAAATTTTGATTCGTTTATCATTGATAACATCCCACTGAAAGATAATAGACATGCGGATGCAATGGAAAGCATAGCTTGTCTAATATCCCTTCATGATCCCTCAAAATACATCACATTTTTCATTCACACAATTATGAAACCTTTGATCGAGCATAAAAAATATGAGATATTAGCAATCACCACAAAAAACTCTAGCGAATGGTATGCGACGATATTTGATTATCTAAAAGCTGGTAACTTTCCTAAGTCCACAACTAGGAATACTAGAAGACACCTTCCGAGACTTGCATCTAGGTATATAATTCTTGTTGATGTATTATATTGAAGGTACTTTGATGGTCTCTTGTTTAGGTTCCTTAAATAATCCAAAATCCTAATAGAACTTGAGGAAGCTCATTCAGGTGCTTGTGGAGGACATTTTGGAGGAAGATCACTAGTGCAAAAGCTAATTCTTATAGGATATTACCTTAGAAACATGGAACAAGACTACTTTTCATTTGTTAATAAATATCACAAATATCAATAACATAGCATAATGATTCACGCTCCTCCTTCTAAGGTTCGCGCACAAGTCCTTATTTGGTCTTTTTCGGTATGGGCCCTGGAGATCATTGGAAAAATATCACCTCCTTCCTCCATCAAACATACATTTATAATTATTGCAACACATTATTTCACGAAGTGGGTGGAAGAAATTCCCCTTCATTCAACAACTATTGATGTAATATATCATTTCATATTGGAACACATTATTGCTCACTTCATACTTCCTTCCGCTTTAGTTTCAGATAATGGGACACCATTTAAGAATAAAGATGTGAATAATTTCTTAGAAATGTTTAACATACAACACCGCTTTTCAATACCTTATTACCCACAATCTTACGGTCAACTTGAATCAACTAATAGAACCCTTGAGCAAATCCTAAGGAAAATAGTAAGCAAAAATAATAAATATTGGCATACGTAGCTAACATATGCATTATGGGGCTATCATATGAATGTTAGAGCATCAATTGGACATACCCCTTATAACCTCATCTATGGAACCAAGGCAATAATGCCCTTGGAGTTAGAGATTCCTTCATTAAGAATCGCTCTTCAAGGGGTTATTGATGATAATACTTATAAGGAACAACAGTTACATTAGCTTGAAATGCTTGATGAATAGTACATCAACGCTCTTGAGCACCTTCAGGCTTATTCTAAAAGAATGTAGCTTAGTTAAAATGATAATGTAATACCTTGTTCCTTTAGTAAACGTGATTTGGTGTTATGCGAGAATCAATGTAATGTCAATGTCGACCTGACGAAAAAGGGAAATTTCATCCCTAATTGGTTAGTCCCTTACATAATCAATGAAAATTATGGATTTGGAGCTTATACATTGAAAAGAGATCGAACACCTCTTAAAGAACCTATAAATTCCATCCATATGCAATGATACTGATGGAACCCTTAAATTTGCTTCATGTTCCATCTCAAAATTCTATAGGGTTTTGTTCATTGTCACAGTTTCAAGGTTTCAACCCTTCCTAAGTAACCCTTAAGCGTACATCCTTGCTAATGCTCTAATCCTTTTTTGACTCCTTATCATTGGTTCCCAGTTAGTTAAGTGACAACTTGAGTCATCAAATCCATTATAATACTAACCCCTAATTGCTAGGTCCTCAAAATTCCATTATTTTACAAGGTTGGATTATCTACCTTGTTTGGCCTTTCAATTTGGAACCTGCAAAAGTGTAGGCTCCAAAAGATGTGGTCTATGTGGGGAGAAAGTTCCACCCAAGGATAACCCTCAAGATTTCAATGCTAAGGAGATTGAAATCTAACAATAGGGTTGACCTAGGGACTGAATTTGACAAAAGGAGTTCACTAGCAAGTGTAAACTTGGAGAACACAAAATGCTGGAAAACATAGTGTGATATGCAAAATGACCTAGAAATGCAAGTAAAATGTAACAAAAAAAAAAGAAACTGGAAATGTGCACCAGTAAACCAGAAGAAGGTAGAATGGTGCTCTAGAATCTTGAAAAATCCATTGTCAATGCTAATTGGGACTCATACGCCAAGCTGGGTGAATCAAGCCAGTTTCAAGTAAACTGTGCTAGAATAGGTTTTAGACAAATGGGTACTCAGATCTGCAAAAATCCCTGATAGATAGGTACAATGGGACTCATTCACCAATAGCGGCGAATGAATCCACTTCTAGATTTCTAGAAATTCAAAACTGGGTTTTGTAGCTCTTAGTTTGATTTTTTGTTCTTGATTCAGATCTGGGTCCAAAACTATAAAATTTAGCCTGCAGACCTTCTCTAAGCTTCTCCAAGGATTATTTACAACTTTGAAAACTTTCAATTGCTCTAACAACTTGTGAAAAATTTTCCAATCTTGCTCCTTGATCAATGTGCAACCTAGACCTACAAATCACATGCAAAGAGAGGAAGAAATGTTGTGGGGTTAGTGAATAGGGGTTTTCCTTGATCAAACACCTTTTTGGTAATTAAACCCTTGAAATAGAATGAAATAAAATAGAGAATGATTAATGAACAAATAATGATTTTGAAACTCACCAAACCCTTGCAATAGGGTGCTACAAACATGTAAGTAATGGCTCAAATGGATATGGACTTGGAATCTAGCTTGATGTTGATAGATCTTGAGTGCAATGTTTGCTTGAATCACACAATCCTACACCACAATTTTTATCTCCGAAACAAAATGATGCAAACAATCTTTGACATGATGATTGACATTTGAAGAATGCTCTTGAATGCTTGATAATTTTCCCCTAAAATGCCTTGAATGCTCTTGTGAACTATATGCATGAATAATTGAATGCTTGGGGATGAAAATGAGAGAAATACCTTTTATTTGAACCAAATATTTTTGGGGGGCTATGTACTCTCTTGCTCAATTAGGGTTTTTCACCTAAAAGGAGAGAGATAGGCCAAAAAACTAGGCGGTTCACTCAAATTAATGCAAGGATAATGTAAATATGCCTAAATGAAATGTCCTAAATGTAGAAAACTAATAAAATTAATTGATTATTTATGAAAAACTTAAGAAATATGAAGTGTTTGAAAACACAGTGTGATATGCAAAAATGAACTACAAACATGCAGAAATGAAATAAGAATTGAATGAGACTGAACAAAGTGCACTTGGAGATGGAATGCTATTGTTTGAAGATTCTGGAATTTGACAAGAATCACTCTTGATGACCAGTGGGACTCATTCACCACTGATGGCAAATCAATCTTGCTTCTGATAAACTATGTTGAAATTGGTTTATGATTGTTAGGACCTAAAATCTGAATAAATCAACTTTTCTAGCCTGGAAGTGGGACTCATTCGCCACTGATGGTGAATCAATCCTTCTCCAAAAAAATTGCAAATTCAGGGGTCAACTCTATGGGTCCAAATCTGCACTTGTCTTCTTGTCAGGTTGATAGAACCAAATCTATAGAAAATAGGTCGAATGTTGTCTCCAAGATTTAATTAGGGTTTGGTTAACTTGAATAGCTTTGATGACTTGTTGCACACTTTTCAACACTTATTTCTTTGAAAAATCTTCCTAGAAGACCTGCAAACATACATGCAAAGAGGGAAAAATGGTTAAGTGTTAGAGTATAGTGATTTTCCTTGGTCACATCCCACTTTGGTAGTCAAAACCTTGATAAAGAAATGAAATGAAATAAGAAACGAATGATGAATAAAAAACATGTAAGTTTCCTAAATTCACCAAACCCTTATTGTTGAAGTCTAAAGTTATGTCAATGGATGCTCCAAGATGCTTGATAATTGCTTGATTGATTGATGCTATGGTTCTTGAATGAATGGGGGTTAAAATGGATGGAAAAACACTTATTTATACACACTTATGCCCTAATTACCCAAAAATACAACATCACAGGTCGACATAAGGTCTTAATGAATAAAAATATAAAGGAAATTTGAATTTATTTTTAATTTTATGCCAAGAGGGACTCATTCACCACCCATGGCAAATGGGTCCCACTCAAGGCTTGCAAGTGGGTGTCAGGAATTATGTTGTATTTAATGATGTTTGTTAGGTTTATATTCAAAACTACACTTAATTAAGGCCTATAAGTGCATAAAGGGGCCAAATAAAGCATAAGAAAGGTGCAATTAGTGATGAAAAGCCTATAAAAGCATAAAAATATGTTACAAGACTTTACAACACTTTGAAATAGGACTTAGTAAGGGATAAAAAGGGAATATTTAGATGAATTATAATAAGAAGAGTCTAGAAAAGTGTAGAAATGTGTTACAACACTTCACAACACCTTCACAAGACATCATAATTTAAATATTCAATACCTAATGTGAATACATAAGTTACATTCCCAGATTAAATATAAGCAAAATAAACCAAGCATCATAAGAAAAAGACCTAAATGACCATGAAAATGTACAAAGATCCATTTTTCTATTGTACATTTAGCCTCCACTTTAGAGAGAGGATGAACTTGCTTCAAACTCACACTAAAGTAGCCATGCATATTGAGAGGGATCCAAATGCACTTATGTTAGCAAGATGGAATGTCAACAATCAAGAGGGATGATCAAGCCCCAAGGATGAAGATCCCATGGAAAACCAAACATAAGAACAAAGAAACACACCTGTGAAAGTGAAAAAAGAAAGGGAAGGGAAAAAGGAAAAGTTAGATCAAGCTTCAATCATTTGTCCAACTAGTTGTGGATCAGATCTAGGTTGTTTGTTTGAAAAGGAAAATGCATACTCACTCTGGGGTGACAGAGCTCATGGCTATCCATAGAGTGAGAAGGCCCAATAGGTGAGAAACATACACTCAGCTGGTATGTACTCACAAACACATAAGTGGCTATGGGGAAAGTCATGCCTCAAAATGGGCTTCTTGCTGAACCATACCAAAGTTATACCTCCTGATAACTTTAATAAGGTGCCACAAAGGAAAATGCTAGTTCTTGCTTCATGAGACAATAAAAGCTTTGTATGCTTAGAAATCATGAACAAATGGGATGGAACCACAAGCATGCAAGTTGTGTTATGGAAGGTGGCCATATGAATGCAAAAATGTAAAATGAAAAAGAAATGTTCAAATGAGTCTTGTTAAGTTCATGCGAGGTCTATCACTTAAGGAACATTGTGTCTAATGCTCCCAAGAGAGTACCAATAAAATAATAGAATATTCACAACTTAGGGGATGTAGTGTGTCACATCAGGTCAGTAAGAGGAATGCAATATGCTAAGATAGATCACGCTTATGAAGGACATCACACCCAATGTCATCGACAATGTCAAAAACATATCGTATGAAGTGACAAGGCTACACTAAGAACCAAAAATGCAAATGAATAATGCCAATGTATGGCCCCAATTTAAAGGAATTGCTACACACTGTTTTGTGAGCAATTACTTTAAAGTAACAAATGAAAAATGCAACAAGAAAATAAGACATGAGATCCAACTTGGAAAGCCCTTATGCCAATTCATACGTTTTTGAGTAAGGTTGTGTCATGCAAATGAAAAGGAACAAAAGAAAGAGGGTTTCCCCCAAAAAGGAACACACCAAACACATAAGGGATCTTTGGATTTGGGTTCAGTATGTTCATTACTACAATATTGTGATGAAAGAGCTCGAAACTATCATCATCCCCCAAACACATAGAACTAGAAGAATGACACAAAGAGAGTGATAACAAAAGAAAAATAAAATCCATTTTGGGTCAACATGGAAGAGACATTGTGGTGTCAATGCTTTGCATCATCCCCAAAAGGAGAAACACAAGCAAAAAGAAACAAAAAGGCGAAAGAAAAGGAAAATATTTTGGGTCAACATGAAGGAGACATTTTGGTCTCAATTCCTTGTGTCATCCCCAAAAGGAGAACAGAAGAAAAGATAAAGTTAAAAGGGAAAGTGACTATTTGGGTAAACATGGAAGAGACATAGGGTGTCTCAACACTTTGCATCATCCCCAAAAGGAGAACACAAAACAAGGGTGGAAAAGAAAAGATAAAGTATGACATATAGAAGAATAGAGGTACAAATACAGGAAGTGCACAAAGAGAGGGAGGACATCAAACACACATCACGAGGGAACATGATACACACATAAAATCACACCAAAGAAAAGAAAAAGAAAAAGGAAAATGTAAAAATGGTAGATATGAAACCTAAGTCAACCATCTAACAGTCATCTACCTCCCAATCATGTTCAATGTATTGTGAGGGCGGTTGATTGTCTAAAGGGAGAATTGCACGTGCCAAACTAGGGGAAGTACCAGGCTCCTAACTTGGTGTAGGAGATTTATCATTTAAGCTCATGGAATAAGAAAATAAAGAATTTAGATCATCTATTTTAGAGATCTTCTCATCATCATCTTATCATCATCAAGATAATTACGATGGGAGGACAGATGGATGATGTATCAGGAGTTTTGGTTGTTGTATGAGATAATTTTGTTGTGAAAGTTGTATCGTACTATCTTATGGCAGGTCAGGAGGAGGGTGATTATGTATTGCTTCTGTCAAAGGAAGAGGTTTATTTTCCCTGTTTTCTTCTATTTGTAACTAATGAGCAAGGGGACGATGACGACACCTACGCTCCCTAGCACTATAGTTTCTTTTAATTCTATTTTGAATTTGTGTTGGTGTAAGAGGGGTTGATCCACCATAATATCCTTTTATTCTCGAGGAGGAGAAACAAAAGGAACCGAAGGAGATGGGTCAATCACTTTCTCTTTGGATTTATAAAATTATTTAATTTGAGGAGGCATGACGAGGTTGGTTTCGTTAACTCTTGGGAATTTAAATGATGAAGGTGAAGTGTGTATTGTTGGTTTCTCATGAGGATGCATTATTTGTTCAGGTTCAGATTCAGGTTGAAGCATTTTCTCATCTAGGATAGGAGTAGTGGAAATGGGCAAGGACATGTAGCGAAGAGACAATGTAGCAATTCATTTGGCTTTGAACTTTTGGTAGGCAAGGAAAAAGAAGTCTAAGTTGCGAGGGGTGATTAGTTCCATAGGTTCAGGCCAAAAGGCTTCTAAGGAAAAATTACCTTTAGAAGATAATGGATTAAAGAGACTATAGTGTACAATAAATATCTCATTGTCAAGGAGAAACTTCAAACATTTGTGAAAAACTGAAGGGACAACTTTCATTGAGCGAAGCCAAGGATGACCCAGCCATAGACGAAATTAATCCAACTATGGGATGATAGAGAATGTTCCATCCAATGTTTTAGGTCCTATCTATAATGGTAGTATGATCAATCTGATTGTAGGGCACACAAAACTAGTATGTGTTTTAATCCATCTAAACATTATTTCATGATCACATTCTCGCCACAGGTGAGATCTATTAATATCCCATTGGTGGGCTTATCATAGATGCGGCTAACTATGTAAAGAGGACCATCGAGAAGTTTTTTAATTATATCTTGAGGAGAAAAAGTAATATCAAGAGATTTTTTAGTTGGGCCCTTACGATGGATAGCATCTATCGTACCCATGAGTTCATCCATAGGATTAACATGTGTAACATTTGGAGTAAGATCATGTTGTTCAATATTTATATCAACATTCATCACATCAGTGTTTGAAGGTTCACTAGCTTTGACAAATGAAACATTGTGTCTAGGCATGGGATTGGTAATGATTTGTAAATTTTGATTGGGGGGTGAAATGGACTTATTTCCCTAATCATTGACACTTGCAATGGATAGATAGTCAGAATCAATGAGGTCTTTCACTATTTGTTTGAGACACTTACATTATTCTATGTCATGTACATTTTGGAAATGAAAATGAAAATAAGCATTTGGTTTAAAATTGGGGGGTAAACACTTGGTAGTATCAAGTGGTTTGACTGTAGGAAAAGTGATCATATGTTGTTGTAGCAGCTGATTCATTGTGTTATTGTTGTAAACAAATTGCACCCAAATCATTCAATGATTAAATTCAGTAATCTATTGAAACATGGGAACTATCTTCAGGCTGTGGGTATTCCTATGGTGAAGATAGACCTCCCGATTCTAGGCTAGTTCCTATATCATTCTCAAATTTATAACTGGGTAGCTTGTGCTGGAAAAGGGATAGAAGGATTGTAATAGATGCACACAAAACTATAAATTGATGGTGATACACCTAATTGATAAAGAGATCATGCAACTATGATTCACAATGTACCTCAAAAAAACTATCCACACAAGCCAATTCAACAGTTTGACCACAAGATAATTCTAAGGAAGGTTTGAATAAACTACTTTTGAAGGAAAACAAAGTTTTCTCAACAAAAAATGAATAGATTATTCTGTTACACAACCCTAGACCTATGATTTTCACTATTTTGAATGCATGCAAATATTAATGAGACTAATTTTAAAGGTTTTGATATTAAACACAGTATAACTTCATCAAATCATTCATAAAAATATCATAATGACAAGGAAGACTTTTGATTTCACCAAAATCAAAGGAATCTTTGCAAAATGAAACAAATTGAACCTGTAAACCTGCTGTTGTATCTATTAAATTCTGAAAGCTGAGTTACATGAAGTCACTTTGCTGAAGGAAAAGGAAGAAAACAAGAACTAGAGGAAAAAGACTAAATTTTTCCAATATATACAAAAGGCATGTGCACATAGCAGGCAAAAGGTGAGCTGAATGAGAACCTCAGTGTGCAAATGATAACTCTAAGGAAAAATCTGAGCAGAAATAAATATCTTCAAAAGAAAAGCTCAAATTCATGCAAAAATGAGTGAACTCAGGCTCAAAGTGAAAGTCAACTCATGACTGACCCATAGAGCACTCAAACTAAACTGAAAATCCCACAAAAAGTGAGCCCAAGCATGCAAAAATTATCCTGTTTTTGTCAATCTGCCCATGAGAATTGGCAGTACTCCATCTTTGAATTGTGAATGAAGATCTTCAATCAATAAACCCGGATTCCTCCAGTTACATCTGCATCTTTGCATAATTTTCTTAAAGAGCTTGCAAGAACTTAAGTTATCTCTTCATTTTGATATGAATGTATATTTGACAGAAAGTGAAACATTCCTCAAAGTATGCATTATATCTCCTTTATTTTATTTTTATTTTTGCATGATTTTATGGACTAATGTAAAGGATATTTACCTTAATTCTTGATTACATGCAAAAGTAAAAATAGAGTTTCTCTTTCATCAAAACTTCAATAATTGAAGCTTGACCATGAAAATCATGGGCTCTTGTGATCATTAGGTCTCTTGACTTTAAAAGTCATAGACCATAGATAAAAATAAGTCATAATGATTTACTTAAAAAATCATAAGTAAAATTCATCAATTGTCGAATTAGGGAAAGTAAAGAAGAGTGAACCCTAATCATTTCTCATTTCTTCACCGACTCTTGCTTACTATGCACACATCGCCATGGTGGAGAAGATAGGTTTTCAAGTTCGACCTACACACTTTCTGGATGTCTTCTGAGTTATTTCCATAGAAAATGCGTGGTAATCTTCTCCTTGTCACAAAACTGAGCATTTTTATTTTTTTTGGAGCATGGCTATGGTGAATTCCCTTTCTTGGCATGAGGTGACTACCAACAATGTATTTTTTTTATGCTAGTAATATGCATTTTCCTTTGCTTACTGTTGATCTTAAGCCTAAAAGTCACTATAATTTGCATTATTATGAGACTTGTTTATAAAGTTCCCTTCCTCATTATGAATAAGGTGTTGTTGACATTCTAAAATCATGATAACATGACATCAAATTCTTTATGTAACTTTCATTTGATTTTTTGATGAATCACTCATAACTTTGAAAAAGACACCTCTTATAAAAGAGGCAGCAACCTTCAGGGTTCTGTAACCACTGACATATAACCGTGATATGCATTCAACTGCTTGTGACTTCTCTTGCATACTATTTCAAAGTATTATCCTTTTACATGCTTGAAATTGTTGTTTAATATTTCTACTTGTGCACTATAATCTGATTTTCTCCATTGTCATGCCTCTTGTATTAGATCTCTGTAGACTTTCCAACAAGGTACTGTCATTGAGAACTTACTACCTTCTTGAACAGTGACTAATGAAGAATGCAGTGTCATACAATATGACTGTATTTAATCATAAAAAAACCTACCACTTAATGAAACCATGAACACCAATGTATCATTTTCAATGTTGAAAAAAATTGGCAATGAGAAGTTTGTGAATACTTTTGATCCTTATATCTTTGAGACTTCATCCCCTATGTGCATGACACCTCACTTTTTTTTTTTTTTAAACTAAATGAGCTCAATGCTCCCATGTGATTTAATTTCAAAACATTGGATCATGTCACAATGTTGAAATGAGGACTGTGAATGTTGTGCTTTCACTTAATTTCAATAATGATGTACTCCATGTATGGACCATTTAATGCTCATTGTGGAGACACTGTCAGACTATAATATGGTTGTCCAACAGTTTCTTCTGCATTACATGAGTTAGTCTCTTTGTACCTGCAGAAACATCTATCATTATGATCACCTTGAAGAATATAAAGGACCACCTCTGTTGTCTTTATAACAACTTACTATATGCACATGTGGATCTTAGTGATTATGACCTTGAGATGAAGCCTTTCATGGATCTATACTTTGTATTTTAAGCTTTATGGTTGGAATCCTTTTGCTACTGTCACTAGCATTGCCACTTAATGGTGTTCATGGTTTCTGTCATTGTTGTTGATTGTGAATATTGACATTATATTAATACAAACCATGACTGTCCCTCTGTATGTATTTTGGCTTCCATCTGTAGGATTGATAACGTATAATTGCTCTTTTATTGTTAATGAGCTGGGCTCAACCCTTGTGGGAGCTGCATTTTTCTCCACTCATAACATATCTTTTGGTTGAAATGATCAGATTGTACCTATTCCTGCACACTTAAACAAACATGTTAGTAAAATAAATGAAATTGAAAGCTTCTATTGAATTTTGTACCCCTGAACATCTATTTTTAATGATTTAATCATCTGGTGAATGTCTATTTGAGTGTGTACTACATCTCTGTTGGTAATGTAGGCATGAGGAAGGATTTGATTCAATCATTTCTCTAACATAATCTTTTAACAATCTTGCAGAAAACCATGGAGCTTGGAATTGTTGCAGCTTGGAGACACGACAACTAAAGACTTCAAATGTGACAATGATTTTTCATTCCAGACAATGGCGAATCAACTTCTCCCTTATACCTATATTATCTTCAGTTGTGTTGTGCACATTTCTTCCTTGTATTCATTATTTGATTAAAAAAATCAAATTAAGTTACTCCCATGGCTTGTGCGGGACTTTGGTTTTTACAATATGAATAAAGCAACATTCTTTTATGCAAATTTATGAGTTCTTCTATTACAAAAATTTCCATAATCAAAATTTGGAATTTAATGAATACTTTTAGCAGAGATTTTTGTACCTTCCTATGATGAATGCAATTGAGCTCTACCTATTTTCAGCTGAAGCTAAAAATAGGTAACAATTATGGAGAGTGTCAGGTAAGGGGGTAAATTGTCTCTTCAGGTCCCCATAGGTAAAGGGAAACAATGCTTTAACAATGACCACTTGATTAGGAACAGGTTGAGGTTGTTGTGGAGGAGGGGGATTGCACTGTAAAAATCATCTATTTGGTTTTTTGAAGTTTTGGGAGTTGTTTTGGTTGCTTTGTTCAGACTTATCAACTCAATTAGAAGTGGATTTTGAATCACGACTAGTAATTGGGTTGTGATAGTCACAAAGGGTTGTGTATAAATGCATGAAAGAGGGAAATTTCATCATGGTCAATTTATCTTGAATGTGAGTTTGCAAGTTTTTGATAAATATCTTTTGGAGATATGAATCAGGAGCCTTGAAATCTATTTGAGCATACAATGACTGATAACGTGAAATGAAATCAGCTACTTTTTCATCCACGTTTTGTTTACATCTTATTAAATCAGCCATTGTCTTTATGGGAGTCATATGGACTTGGAAATGACTTATAAAGGAATCAAAAAGTTCATGAAATGATCAAAGTGAATGATTGGCTAAGTTTGAAAACCACTCCATGGCAGTGTCCTTTAAGGTCCAAGGAAACAATTTAGCTAATAGTTTATCATCAATGACAAAATCATGACACAAGGCTGTATAAGCATTGACATGATTAGTAGGGTCTCCTTTACCTCTGTACTTCTCAAACCTAGGCATCTCAATTCCTTTTGGAATCGATGTTCTTAAGATTTATAAAGATAATGGGCTACTACAGACATAGTATATGGGTGGTGCAGTTTGATTTTGGTTAATGGTGGATATTTGTTGTTGCATGGAGGAAACAGTGTGAAAGAGTTGTGTAATAAGAGGGTCAATGTAAGTGGTATGAGGTGGAAGAGAGAATGGTGATGGAGTGTATGTAATGTTAGGAGAAGTGAAGGGGACACTAAGAGGGGTGAAGGTGGTGGAGGATGGAACATTCGATGCCACAAAAGAACTAGGAATGCTAGTTTGAATAGTGAAAGGAGTCACATGACTAACCTATTGCACAGTTGTTGTAACTTGAGGAGTGGTATAAGTGGGTATGGATGCTATAGTTGAAGGAGGAGGAATGTGAGACCCTCTTTGGCTAACCACAGTGTTTGCTAGTTAGGAGGTGGAAAGAACATGCTTGTTGTATATTTCAACAATTCTTTGCATAAATTTTAAGCTATTTTCACTTTCAATCAAGCGATGAACATTGTCTATAGCAGGTATCACAGTGGTGGAAATGTTTTCAAGACATAAATCTTGTTGCAAATGTGCTAAATCATCATGAATGTTAATGACTTTATCCTGCAGAATTCGATCAGTTTGTGTGTCAGCATGCATTGTATGTGAAAGTAAAGGTGTACTAGTGGTAGTATCCATGCCTAATGCACCATTGTCCATACCAGGAGTAGGAGCTCGAGACAACCCAAGGTCCACAATGAGTGTGTTATCGTGGGATGTCATGAGTCGAGAACTTCTCACTAAAGTATTATCAATAGGGCACCAAACACTCATACAAATACCACAAGAGGTGGGGTGAATGCAAATGCAATGCAATCTAGGAATAATGAAATGCAAATAAAAAAAATTTGTAAACTAAAACAAGAAGGAAATAATAGAAAATAGAAATGCATAAATTACTATAAAAATGATAGAAATTGTTGTGTGAAAAGTGCAACTAGACTAATTTGCCCAGGGTGGCGAATGAGTCTAGGGGCTGAATTTTTTGTTTTTTTTTTCACAAAATTTAAAGTGAGTTTTATGATTTTCTGATGCAAAACTAAGGTGCAAATGAAAAATCTAAGTTTTTTGTAATGTTTTGAAGTGAAAAAATGAAATATATATGAGATATTCACTAATGCAAGTTTGTAAACCCTAGGATGCAAGAACAATGCAAAGGCTAATTTAAAAGCTAATGCTATGAGTCCTATGATGTAAATGCAATGAAAATTAAATAGATGATGTTCAATCTACAGGTTCACCAAAATGAACCAAAGATTTTTGGGGGGCTATGTACTCTCTTGCTCAATTAGGTTTTTTCACCTAAAAGGAGAGAGATAGGCCAAAAACCTAGGTGGTTCACTCAAATTAATGCAAGAATAATGTAAATATGCCTAAATTCAACGTCTTAAATGTAGAAAACTGATAAAATCAATTTATTATTTATCAAAAACTTAAGAAATATGAAGTGTTTGAAAACACAGTGTGATATGTAGAAATGAACTATAAACATGTACAAATGAAATCAGAATTGAATGAGATTGAACAAAGTGCACCTAGAGGTGGAATGATGATGTATGAAGATTCTAGAATCTGAAAAAAATAATTGTTGATGACTAGTGGGAATCATTCGCCATTGATGGTGAATTAGTTCTACTTCTGATAAAATGTGTTGAAACTAGTTTCTGACTATCAGGAACTAAATTCTAAACAAATCAAATTTTCTAGCCTAGCAATGGGAGTCATTCACCACTAATGGCAAATAATTCCTCCTCCAAAAAAATTGTAAATTCAGGGGTCAACTTTGTGGGTCAAAATATGTACTTGTCTTCTTGTCGGATTGACAGAACTAAATCTATAGAAAACAGGTTGAATGTTGTCTCCAAGCTTGAATTGGGGTTTTGTTGACTTGAATATCTTTGAATACTTGTTGCACACTTTTCAACACCTATTTATTTGACAAATCTTCCTACAAGACCTACAAACACACATGCAAAGAGGGAAAAATGGTTAAGGGTTAGAGTATAGGGATTTTCCTTGGTCAAATCCCACTTTGGTAATCAAACCATTGATAAAGAAATGAAATGAAATAAGAAAGGAATGATGAATAAACAACATAAAAATGTCATAAACTCACCAAACCCTTGTTGTTTAAGTCTGAAGATATGTCAATGGCTGCTCCAAGATGATTGATAATTGCTTGATTGATTGATTCTATGATGCTTGCATGCTTAGAGAAATAGAATGCATGAATAATTGAATGAATGAGGGTTAAAATGGATGAAAAACACTTATTTATACATACTTATTCCTTAATTACTTGAAAATATAGCATTACATGCTGACATAAGGTCTTAATGAATAAAAACCCAGAGGAAATTTGAGTTTATTTTGAATTTTGTGCCAAGAGGGACTCATTTGTCACCCATGGTGAATGGATCCCACTCAAGGTTTTCAAGTGGGTGTCGGGAATTGAGTTGTATTTAATGATGTTTTTAAGGTTTATATTAAAAAATACACTTAATTGAGGCCTATAAGTGCATAAAGAGGCCAAATAAAGCATAAGAAAGGTGTAATTAGTGATGAAAAGCCTAGGAAAGCATGAAAGTTTGTTACAAGACTTTACAACACTTTGAAATAGAACTTGGAAAGGGATAAAAAGGGAATATATAGATGAATTATAATAAGAAGAGTCTAGAAAAGTGCAGAAATGTGTTACAACACTTCACAACACCTTCACAGGACATCATAATTTGAATATTCAAGACCTAATGTGAATGCATAAGTTACATTGCAACATTAAAACTAAGAAAAATAATTCAAGCATCATAGGAAAAAGACCCAAATGACCATGAAAGTATCCAAAGATCCATTTTTCTATGGTACATTATTTATACTCAATTATGCAATAATTCCCAAAATTACAACACTACAGGTCTACCTTAGATCTTGGTGAATAAAAACCCACCAAAAATTTAAATTAAATTTGAACTGTGAGTTAAAGGGGACTCATTTTCCACCCTAGGTGAATGGGTTCTAACTAAGGGGACTCATTCGCCCATAATGACGAATGAGTCCCACCTTAGGAATTTGAGGTGGGTTTCAAGATTTTGATGTTTTAAATGATATTTGTCGGGATTATTCTCGAAAATACACATAAATAGGGTTTGTGGATGAAAAATGGGGCCAATAAAAGCATAATAAAGCCTAATTATTAATGAAAAACCTAGGAAAGTGTGTTACAACACCTTACAACACTTTGAAATAAGGCTTGTAAAATGATGAAAAGAGGCTATTTTAGGTGAAATATATTAACAAGACCTTCAAAAAGTGTGAAAGTATATTTAAACACTTTACAACACTTAAGTAAGGTACCATTTGAATCCTTTTAGTTTGCAAGGTTACCTAATGTGAATGTGTTATTCACATTGCAACATTAAATCAAGGCCACATGAAGCCAAAATCACAAGGAGGGCCCGAACAAGTCAGAAAAAGTAGAAGAGTTACTTTTTCAATGACTCCATCTAGCCTCCACTTTAGTCAAAGGATGAACTCGCTTCAAACTCACACTAAAGTAGACCAACACACACATCAAGAGGGGTTCAAATGTACTAATGCTAGCAAGATGGGACAACAACAATCAAGAGGGGTGATCAATCCCCCATGATCAAGATCCCATGGAAAACCAACATAAGTGCAAAGGAACACACATGAAATTTATATCAAGAACAAAAACAAGGCACAAGCATGCAATTCCAAACAGAGAAAGAAAAAGGTGAAAAGAAAAAGAATCAGATCAAGCTTTGACCATTTGTCCAAGATGATGTGGATCAGATCTAGGTTGTTTGTTCAGAAAATGCATGCTGACTTTGAGGTAATGGAACTCATGGTTGTCCGCCGGGTGAGAAGGCCTAAAAGGCGAGAAACATACACCCATGGATAGTATGTACTCACACACACACAGGTGGCTATGGGGAAAGTCATTCCTCAGATTGGGCCTCCTGCTCAACCATACCAAAGTTATACCTCCTCATAAATTTAATAAAGCCCCACACAAAACTAATTTTTTGAGCTTCATGAGACAAGAAAAACTTCATATGCTTAGAGCTCATGAAAAAATGCAATGGCACCATAGGAATGCAAGCTATGTTATGCAATGTGGCCATATAACAATAAATGTAAAATGAGAAATGCAATGAATGTTCAAAGGAGTCTTGCTTAGTTCATGCGAGATCTTTAACTTAGGGAACATTGTGCCTAATGTCTCCAAGAGAGGACTGTTCGAAGAATAGAAAATTCAAAACTTAGGGGATGCAGTGTGTCACATCAAGCCACTAAGAGGAATGCAATACGCTAAGATAGGTCATGCTCATGAAGGATATAACACCCAATGTCATCCACAAATGGGGAAAACACATCGTATGAAGCAAGAAGACTGCACAAAGAACCATGAAAAAGAAAAAAAATACAAAATGACAATGCCAATGTATGCCCCCACTTTAAAGGAAATGCTAACACCATACTGTGAGTAATTACTTTAAAGTAGTAAATAAAAAATGAAAAAAAGAAAGAATACATGAGAGCCAACTTGGAAAGCCCTATGCCAAGTCATATGTTTATGAGTAAGGCTATGCCATGCAAGAGAAAGGGGAAAAGAAATAGGTTTC
>VDFB02092271.1:0-25908 GCA_007258455.2 Sequoia sempervirens | reverse complement strand
AACCAGTTACGTTTTGGATTCCGAGGGGTTGTACGTGCATGGGAAGGTATATAGACATGCGTTTTTGGTTTTTCATGGTTGTTGGGCACAAAAAATGTGAGTAGTTAGTCGCAAATTTGTGGCTAGAAAAATACAGGAGAAGATGCAGGTACACACAACAAAGGCTATGTAAAAATTAGCAATGAAAAACGTGGTAAAACGTTGCTGCAAGTTGCAATAGTTGTTGCATGTCTTTGTAAATGCTATTTGCTGGAAGATTAATATATTTTGGACTCTATGTTGGTGGATGTAGCCCAGATTTGGGTGAACCACATTAAATCTTTGTGTTCTCTTCTTGCTGTCCATAATTTTTGTGTATTAACTCTACCTTGTATTCATATTATTTCTGCATTTAATTGATAAGTTCTTACCTACAAACTCTTACACTCTTCTCATGTTCCTTCCATGGCATAACTCTCTCCCAACTATTGTTATCTTTTTTGTTTTCTATATATATTTTTGTTTTTACTAATCTTGGTTCTTCCAAATCCTTGCCATCCTTTTTATTTTCTTTCCTATATCTTTTCTTGTATTGATTAACTCTCTCCAAACTATACTTATCCTCTTTTTCCAATAGAAAAATATTTCTAAACCCTCTGGTTCATTCAATATGGGTTGTAACCAACTCCCATAGCCTATAACAAATTTATGTAGACTCTGTAAGATGATCAATGACCCAACAAGTAATTTCCCTAATTTTATGCAACTATCAAAATATTGAAAGCCCACCAAATGTTTTTCATGACTTTTTGGAAGATGAAATATCACAACTAGGAATGGGAATACTAGTTAACACCACAAAAATTCAAAACTTATTCATTGTCAAAGTTTAAAAATAAATTTCCATAATGTTTAAGAAAATCCCAAGAATATGATTAGTTGTCTTTGGAAACATTACATCAATATGCCTTATGGGAAAATAACAAAACCTACCCAATCACACCCCATTCTGCATATATAAAATTAGATAATCATGCAACTTAGTCAGAAAACCTTATCATTTAAATTAGTCAATAGAACAAATAGTTGTAATAGCCTTATATAATACATTACAAACCAACACTTATAGGTTCCTATAACTACAAACACAATCCTCCTTTTTCTATCTTATATTAGTTCAAAAATATCTTTATGGCATTTTGATTTGGGTCTAAAATAAACCCCTAAGATTTCTCAACAATAGTACTGACAAGCAAAATAAATACATGTCAAAAAATTTCTATAACAATAATATATAGATCTTGTAGTAGAAGAAAATCCATCTCCTATACAATCCTTACAGAAAAAATAATGCATTCCCTAAAGAAGAAAACATACAAATTTTTTGAAGCAATATTAAAATTGAAGAAACATAAAACTTTAAACTTAATAATGCTTTTTGTGATGCAAAATTCTCTAGAGACCTAGATGCTCCTACATCATTTTGGATTGGAAAAAGTCAATCTATTTAATCTAAATCACAAGATAGAAATATAATACAACAACAATGTCAAATCCATAGAAAAATCTCTTCCAATACAATTATATTACAAATATAATATTACACCTATCTCAAATCCAAAAACAAATCTTCAAATATAATTATATTGCAAATATATCAACCCTTAATAATAGGTCCGTATAAATACTTTATGGTGGATGTGTCTTTATGGAGGATGTGTATTGTGTAACAATGTGGTTTAAAGAAATAAAAAAATAAAATTAGGTTGAAAGAATATAAAAAATAGTATAATTCAACTAAGTTAATTTAGAGTTGTAATAGGTTAAATGATATAACTTAGATAACTAAGCATTTAGTTATATATACACACTAATTAATTATACTTATTCAAATGTAATTCAAGAACATTTATTTTAGGAAGTATTGAAAGAAGAATAGCAAAATCTAAAATAGTCGTTTCTAACTTTATCTATGAGTGCATAAATGATTTCAATCATATGGAATCCCTTTTATTTTTTATTTATATTGTATAATAAGGTATACATGTCTATATATCTATAGAGAAATTAAACAAAATCAAGTTCAAGAAATATAACAAATAATATAATTCAATTAGTTTAATTTTGATTTATGATATATCATTCAATAGAAATTATAAATTTGGAAATAAGATAATAGTAATTTGTTGACATTAACAATTGAGTCTATTATTTTGATCATAATTTTTGAACTTTTAATTTAAATTGTTTTTTTTTTTTTATGCATTGAAAATTGGTTAGTTAAGTCCATGAGTATTGATTTGAACCTTGTTTGAGGAATTGAACTTTGATAGTGGGCTTGAATTTAATGTTTATGACTCTTGATACCATAATTTATTTTTTTGGGTTTCTAGACCTACAATAACACAATTGGTAATGTTCAAGAACACCTTTGAGGAGGTTTTTAGGTAGTGAGTTCTCCCTTGGTGAAACCCGTAGATAGGCCAACTTAATAAATAGAAATAGAGATTAAAGACAATTAATCATACAATACACCTTAGATGTTGATATAAGTAAATGAAACATTGATTCTCATGGAATGTTGATGCAAGTCATAGTGAAAGCTTTAGAATGATTCTTTAATGCATGAATCAAATTAGGGCTAGTTAGCAAGTGAAACATTATGTGCTTCAAGTTGGCACATAAAAACTAGTTAGAAAAGGGGAATAAAGTCACAAATTTGAATTTTATTTTAAGAAATTGTGTAGGTTGGATCAATTGATCCCACAAATTGTAGATCTAAATTTGGGAAAAAATGGGTAGATTTAAAATCATGTTTAGTCCTTGGGGATAAGTATAGATGGAATCGAATAAGAATTGAGTTATGTGTCATCTTTCAATGGAAATCACACTACTTGTATAGTCATAATTGTATGAAGAACAACTAGGTCAAAGTAAGGCCAAAATAAGGCCAAAATAAGGGGAAAAGTGCAAGGTACACAATTTTCATAATTACATCTTGCCTCCACTTTGACTTAAGCATGCAAACAATAGTGATGATGTATGTATAAGTAAAATCAAGTAGCCAACATGAAAGTAAATATGTGCAACCATTCAAAAAACATATCGATAAGGTTATGGAAATCACTTTTTGGTACATTCTACATTGAGTGCTCCATCTTGAAACCTACAAAAATAGAAAAAATTAATAACATCTTAATTGTTTAAAATAGATACAATTTCCCTGCAATCAAAAGAAAAGGGAAATGAGAGAAGTTTTTGCTTGAAATTTGAAGTAGGAAACTACCCATGGAAATTTTTTTTGATAGGTAATGCTTGGAGCAACAAAAGTAGTATACTAAAGTTTGAGAATGGTATTGATTATAAGGTAGTCACTGCAATTATACTTAAGGAAGGAATGCTAGTGACCTATTCCCCCCTCTAATTAGTTACATGCAAAGAATGGAGATGATTTGGAGAAGAGTTAGAAAAAGATATGCAAACTAATGTAAACTTGGGAAAACTCAGTAATCATATAAGAATGAAAGTATATCATCATGTCACAACATAAAAATATATTAAGGTATGCTCATGAAAACACATAATTATAGTAAGCAAGGTGTCCACAATGTTGACCTCAAGTAGGACTATGAATCAAGTGAAAGCAATCATGCATTCTTAGTTAAAGAATATTGAAAGTATAAACAAGTGTGAGATCATCATGAGAAGAATTAGTAAAAAGTATATATTCATAGTAAAACATGTTAGCATAAGTTGTTAGTATAAACATGACTATGGAAGATTATAATAAAATTATAAAAATTTAAGTATAACTTACTCATGGAATATTATGAAATTGTGACAAGAAGGGATCATGTTAGTGAAACATGTAATCAATGATTCTAATGATAATCATTATAATCGTATATATAATTATGTATGTATATCATCATCATACTAGAATGATGGAAAATATTATAAAGCACATGCACCCAAAGTGGGATACACAATAGAAATTAATGTGTAAATAGGTAGAGCACGGAAGATCCATGAATCAACCAATGATATGGTTATCATCTATGAAATCATCTTTATCATTATTATTTTCCTTATTATCAACTGCAAGTATGTGGCCTTCATTTTGATATAAAAGATCACTCTTAGTAAAGATGCATGAAGGATGTGTAACTAGTAAATTTCCCTTCTTTTCTACTCTTGGGTTTGTGGAGGGGGCTCCATATGTAATTTGTGTGTAAATAGGTAGAGCACGAAAGATACATGTATCAACCAATGATATGGTTATCATCCATGAAACCATCTTTATCATCATTATGTTCCTTATTACCAACCACAAGTATGTGGCCTTCATTGTGATATAAAAGATCACTCTTAGTAAAGATGTATGAAGGATGTGTAACTCGTAAATTTCCCTTCTTTTTTGTTCTTGGGTTTGTGGAGGGGGCTCCATATGTAGCTTTTGTTTGTGTGTCATTGTAAATTTTTTGGGACCTATGTAGTGGAAGGAGCTATAGAAGATGAAGTATTAGGATGCATATGACTTCTCTCTTTCCTTGGAGTATCTCAACATGAAATTTACTATGCTTATTATTAGAGGAAGCCTTGTCATTTAATTTTATGGCAATAACTCCTTTATATGCATGATCATGATTATTATCAAGTTGTATTAATATTGTATCAATAATATCTTGAATATGATGTTTTTCTTTATGCATCCATAAGAAATTCCCATGTATGCAATGATAAGCGCAAAAATACATAACCTTGTGTGGTGCAAATTTAGACATAACAATTGGTTTAATGAGAGGTAAAGTGAGAATCTTGTGTTCCAATAGTAGTTTCAATATAACAAGTGGAGGCTCCTCCAATCAAGTGAGCTCTCTAAATATTTTTGGTTTGATGTGTTCATGATGATCCTCACTATGATAAATTATAGATGCATTCTCATTAGCCCCATTTTCCAAGTTTGAAATTAATGATGTATCATGGCTTGAATGAGAAGGGTATAAGAAATACAATTATTTAATGATGAATCTTCCACTAGAACTACACTCACATTTGCACACACTAGCACATAAATTTGAAAATGAAGGATAAGGCATGTGAAACACTTGGCTTTAAAGAGTAGAAGCAAATCATCAATAAATAAACTTTGAAGCTCATCATCCTTTATAGGAAATTCATTTTAGTAACCAAGAATTTAAATCTCAATATGTAATCCTTAATTTGTTCTTTTTCTACTTTCTTTGTTGCATGATTTGAACAATTCTTGTTTAAGGCTCAATATTGTAATGAAAATACTTTATAAAGCACTAGCCACATCCATAGAGAAAGTGATATAAGCATGTGACAATGTATAAAACCATGTGAATGCATGACTATCCAAGCTTGTTGGAAACAATCCAACAAACAAGATGCCCTCATGAAAATAAGTGAAGTGTTGCTTGGAAGGGTCATAAATATAGTAATGGATCATCTCTACCATTGTACTTCATTTCATCAATATAATCTTTGTTCATAATCATTAATATGATTATTTAGTAGTCCAATCTTCTCATGATAGGAATCCAATGCTTGACTTGCTTCACATCCATATGTGTATGCATATCATGTGTAGTATTGAAAGAAGAGATATCAATTAGTAGCCCATTGGCCTCACATATACCATGTATAAAAAGGAAGAGATTCTCATACATTTTGTCTCTATACATGTCTAAACCATATACAAGATGGACTATAGAAGAATGCACTCCACAAATATTCAAAGATATATCATGGGAAAAGCATAAAAAGGATCCAAAGAATAAGCCCTACGGGTTAAAAGTTCAATATACTGCCAATTTTCCAAAGGAAATGAACACCAATCCAACTTTTTAACTTGAAGCACCTAAAAGTGGCATATATGCATTGAATTTTAAAATGGTGTAAACTAATGAAATGGAGAATTTTAGTGTAGTCTAAGTTTGTATTTTTATTTATTTATTTGTTGTAAAATTGATATTAAATTTAATTGCTAAAAAAGTTTAATAAATTTATATAGTAATTTTTTCCCTAATTTTTTACTATGCCCGAAGCTTTAATGCATGCAAAATAATAATGATTTTGACAATTTAAAAAAAAATGTTTAAAGTCTAGTGTATTGAAAATGTAATAGTTTCAAGGGCCTTCATCTTCTATCTTAGATTGTTTATCATAAATAGAAAAAGAATATACTCTCAACAAATATTCTCCTCTCTTGCATCATGTGTTTTTTTTTTAAATTAAATAAATTTTACCATAATTTTTTGAATTTCTAATTAGCCTTATGTTTTTTGAGTAGAAGGGGTAAAAATTATTAAATCATCAAGAAACAAGCATACAATCCATACAAAGAATCAACCTCAAAACCAAGCAAGGGACTAATATCCCAACCAAAAAAAATTCATAACCACAACCACAAGGAGAGCTAGACCCCCAAGAAACCCAACCACTATTGCCCATTAGCCAACCATATCCTCAAGAATCAACATCTCTAAACTTTGGGAATGATTCTGGGATAATTTCTCTCAATCATCCACCCTTCAATCCTCAATTCTCTTAGAAGTCCATTCAACCAAGTAATCAATCACACTATTCCACTCTTGTGGGATATGGACAAAGGAAGTGAAATACATTGAGGTACTCAAGTGAAGAATTTACCAAGCCATCACAACCAACTACCAATTTACTCATAGTTTTTTCTCATTCAATATATTAACCAAGATTTGAGAATCACTCACAAATAATCTTGTGCTAGCCAAGAGCACAAGCCCTTTCTAGAGCTATAAGGATAGCAAGGCCTTGTATAAGATTGTTAGTGTGTTGTCCCTTATAGATGGAAAAGAGGAAAATGACTGCACCAATAATCTCCCTCCCAACTCTTCCAACCCCAACATGCCTAGGATTTCCCCTTGATAAGCCATCAATATTAATCTTTAGAACATCAAAAGGAGGTGGAGACCATCTATCCTCTCTCTTGGTTTTCCTTCTAGAATGACGACTCACTCTTGTCAATGAAGGCCTTAGATCGTTACTAAACAATCCCAACCTCTTCATCACCTCATCCTCCGTAGCCTCCAAGGGGATATACACCTCACATTTAGCATTCACCATCTCCTTAATCATGTTAATAATTTTGCCAATTTTTTTGAACCACCAAATTCCTTGAAAAATTCTATGATTCCTTTCTAGCCATATTTACCAAAGGATGAATGAGGGGCCAATGCTCAATGGAACCTGAAGAAAGAAAGTCTTAGTCAAAGGCCTCCCCAAACTCCTACAAAGCTCAATCAAAGAGGAAGCATGAAAATAGGCCTACTTCCAGACTCCCCACCATGATTCATAGATGTCTTTAGAGAAGGAGCATTGAAAAAACAAATGAGAAGAGCATTCCTCACTATTGCCACATAGGACACAAATAGATGGCCCCTGAAATCCTCTCTTCTGAAGGTTATCCCAAGTGAGACACATATTCCAAGCAACAAGCCATAGAAAGAAGTTGCATTTAAGCCAAGCAAACTTATTCCACACATTCTTCCACCACATGACTTCCATCCCCCCATATTTTTGAAGATTCAACTCCTGATATCTAGAGGCCACCACCAAATACACCCCCTAGGATTTGGGCTCTAGACCAAGGCATCTCACCCTCTTAAAGAACTATAGTTTTTTCTTGCTAAAATATTTTTTAACTCTTCTCACTCCTCATCTAAGCCCCTCAACAACCACTCCAAAGCATCCTTCCACCTAAACACCTCCACTTGCCCCAAGCTTTGGGTAGATTTGAAGTCCTCAACCTAAGACCACCCGACCTCAATAAAACAATGGCAAAGGGATTGCAAATATGGATACATGGACGTGATTGGGGGAAAGCCATCTTAAGAGTCATATTAGAAACGATTTTCAGAACCCCTATTAAAAATATAGAACAAACCTTGCTTAATTAAATCGACACCACTTTTAAGAGTGTCTCAAATCATAGAACCCTTACCTGACAAGCCTATCCTAGGAACCACTTGCTACCCCCCTCAGATACTTGGAGGTGAGGATCTTGGCCTAAGTATGATCTTGATTATTGCACCACCTTCAATAATGCTTAACAACCAAGGCTTGACCAGTGAAGCTAGCATATCACAACTCATGTCCACCCTCTTGGTCCAGTCTATAGATAGTCTCCCACTTAATCAAAATCCACTTTGATGAATTGAAATTACTAGCCCATAAGAATTTCCTTGTGAGAGCGTGAAGATCCTTTATAAAACTTATAGGAGCAACGTAGACCAAGCACATAAATGGGAAGAGCTTGGACCACATATTTCAATAGCAACACTCTCCCAACAAAGGAGAGCCACCTATGGGTCCAATGGCTAACCCTCTCCCAAAACTTATCTAACAGATTTTTCCAAGTGGCCCTAGGCAAGGATCTAACAGAAAGGGGAATACCAAGGTACACCGAAGAGAGAGCTCCAATAAGAAATCTAAGAATTCGAGCAATCTGATGTTGAATAAGAGAGGGGTTTTGAGGAAATAAATGAAGGTTTTTCCTTCATTGATCCATTGTTTGGAGGCCACAAGATAGATATCCAACACTTGCCTAATGTTAGTTGATTCTCTAATTTTGACAATTCCCATCAATGAGGTGTCATCTACAAATTGCAAATGAGACTAAGAAGGCATTCAATTGCCCCTACATTAACCTTGAATATAACCTTGAATCACATGGGATTTAATGACTCTTCCCAAACTCTCAACCAATAAGATAAACAAATAGGGTGATAGAGGGTCTCCCTATCGAAGACCTCAAGAGGCACTAAATAATGTTGAAGGCTCACCATTGAAAAGCACATAATATGATGTTGACATAAAACAACTCATTACCCAATTAACCCAATCAACTCCAAATCCAAATGTTAGGAGTACTTTTTGAAGGAACAACCATTTGATCCAGTCATAAGCTTTGGCCATGTCCAGTTTGATAAACACAAACTTCTCCTTTGAATTTTTCATGGAATGAATAACCTCAACAACAATGACCACCCCATCCAAAAAAAAATTGCCTGCCATAAATCAGACCTACTCTTCTAAAATGAGTTGGTTAATCCATGACTTAAGCCTCTCTGTAATCAATGTAAAGAATCATAAATACCACATTGTAGAAAACAATGGGCTTGAACAAGTTGAGTGAATTAGCCCTTTCTCCTTTGGTTATAATGGCAAGAAACATAGAATTCATTGCTTTCAACATCTATTTGTTCTTTTGTGATTCTTGCACTGCCTCCAATAAGTCAAATTTCGATAAGTAGGAGGTATTTTCCACAGCGTGTCAAATTGTAATATTGCTATTAGGATTCAACAATGTAGTTTTACGAGTCAAACTCATTGACCCATGTTTCATGAGTAGTTGTTCACAAGAATCCATCTCTCATTATAATGAATGGTTCACTTAGCACTCATTGCATCTAGGTGGACCATTCATTATCATGAGAGATGGGTTCTTATGAACCACTACTCACGAAACATGGGTCAATGAGTTTGACTTGTAAAACTACACAGTTGAATCATGATAGCAATATCACAAGTCAAATTTTATTATCTCCCAAAATTCTTGAAAGAATTCTATGAAGAAACCATAAGGTACAAGGGCATTCCTTTTCTTCATCTAAAACACAATTCTCTCCAATTCATCTAGAGAAATGGGACTAATAAGCATCTCATTCATTTTGATAGACACTAAAGAGGGGATACAAGCTAAAATAAGATTTTCTTCATCTATCGCAAGGGGAAATCTTTGGTGAATAAATTAGAATAATATTGATGAGCCTCCCTAGAGATATCTTGAAAGGAAGTTAATTGATCTCCCAGGGAAGAAACAAGAGAAGAGATCATGTTCCCATGCCTTCTAGCCTTGATAGAGTTATAGAAGATAGTCGTATTTTTATCACCCTCTTGAAGCCAATCAATTTGGGCCATTTGTTTCCAGTAAATCTCCTTATGGAGTTCCATTCTTTAAGCTCCTTCAAGGTGATTGATTCTTCCCTGGAACCTCTGTAAGACCATAGTCCCTAATATGAAGGGTGATAACATCCAAACAAGATTAAGCAACTGACTTAGCCAGAAAGATATTACCAAAATACTGCCTATTCCACTTATTGAGTTGATACTTCACAAATTGTAATCTTTTGACAAAGGAATACATAATCGTACCATAGGATGGTCTACCTCTACTACACCAATCTATTATAAGATCACACAATAGAGGATATCATAACCACATAAATTGAAACTTAAAAGATAGATTCTTTGTGCCCCCCAACAAGGTAGCTGAGAATTTGATAGGCTAGTGATTAGAACCCCTCCACTCCAAAATCTCAAAGTTGGTTGCCTAATTGTTGCCAAGCCAAAATCTAGACACCAAAAACTTGTCTAGTCTCTCTGAAATAGCGTCCTTACTAGATTTCCTGTTATTCCAGGAAAACAAACCATTACTATGCTTTAAGTCCACAAAATTCAAGAAGAAAATATTATCTTTGAGGAGCATGCAAGATGGCTCCAGCCTTTCCATTTCCCCCCTCTTTTTCTCCAAACTGGTAATAGCATTAAAGTCCCCTGCCAAGATCCAAGGATATAATAGAGCTAAGGGCTGAATGCAACAAATATGTGATCAGAGTCGGGTTTTGCCAAGGAAATCAATTGAGGCATAGAAATTGGAAAACAGGCTAATCTCTTTGGTCTCAAATTTAGAAGCAACCATTGAGATTGAAAATCTACTATAGAGCCACCAAAGAGGGGTAATCTTCAGTGGGTTCCATAAATAAGATACAACCCCTGCATTGTCATGAGCACCAATACACTAATAATGACTTCTCAACCACAATTTGGAAGCCATGTTGTACATACTTTCTATTGACAACTTCTAGATAAAGATAATATCCAACGAATGAGCTCTAACCAAATCTCAAACAACTTTTTGTCTAGGGACGTTGTTCAAACCCCTTATATTCCAAGAAAGGACAATCATCTTTGAGAATTGGAGAAGTGAGAATCAATGGTTTTACTTGACCTTGATTCCACCAAAGTCTCCATCATTAATTTAGTTTTATCTTGATCTTTCTTCCACCCCACCTTGTGTCATGGCCCCAACGTGAAGACATGGCTCTCACAAAGAATTAAATAATTAATAATTAATACATGCAACAAATACCTTCCAGAACTTACAAGGATCTCCTTAATAATGGAAAATATTAGTAGCAACAACACTAGACTTTAAAGTAAAGGCATACCTGACACAGAAGGATCACAACATTTAGGAAGACCATTGCCTATATCAAAGACCAAACAAACTAACCGATTAACATTAGACATGGGTGATGATTCAAAAGGACATAATTAACAATTATTAAAAGAGCTTTAAGGCAGCGATGGTATATGGAGGGGTGTGTCCCTCACCAATGAAAAAGGTGTAGGAGTTTATGGTGAACTCCTCAAACACCCCAGAATCACCTGCAAGACAAAATGACTTCCACAAGAGATAAATGGCAGAAATATTATGCTATCATTAAGATGCAAGAATGCCAAATTGAATATGGAAAAGTACATATGAAGCCTTGCTTATATAGGCAAGGTGGTGAAAATACATCCAAGAGGTGCATTAACTCCTACTACCCATAAAAGGTGGGAGGTTTTACCTACTTGGTAAATGACAAAACATGTGGCATAACCTCCTCAAGTGAAGACAAGAGAGAGGTGGCACATAAATCCAAAAGAGGGTGAGAAACCCAACTACCCCATAAACTACTCAGGTAAAAACAAAATAGTGGTTGTGAGAGGTGGCACAACAAGCCAAAAAAGGATGTGTAACTTAACTACCCATGTGTGGGGAGAGAGTGACACATGTAGTTGTTGTATTTTGCCACATGTCCTCATATTACCATGTCTAATAAACCTAAGCAAGCTTAAATAATAATGTGTAGGAAAAATAAATATTCCCCAACATAAGGAAAATAAAAAACCTGCACTAACAAGAGGTGAATCTTCCCCACCACAAGATATAAAAGGAGGAATAATGCAAATGGAAGAAGCATAAAGTGATGAATGGAAATTTGATCTAGATAAGAAGGCAGTAAGAAATTAGAATTATAAAGTAGCGATAATTTGAATTATAAGGCAGTAAGATACAACAAACTTTATATCTCTGTAGTAGTTGATATGCTACATATTTGAATCCAATATTTATTAGCTTGTGAACTTAGTAAAGAATATATTTATTGATTTAATGAACTTGCTAATTCCTTAAGAATCTTAGGATTAGTAAATTTTATTCATTTGATTTTTCATAAAGTAATCATATTTGGAATTGGCAAGATAACATAATAGGGAGATGTAGGAGTACGGGTTCCCTCAATTAAGTAGACCACCCATTGAGTTGGATTGCTTGTGGGCCAAGGGGTCAGATTGGCTTGGTTGTTCGGTGCTCTTGGGCTTAGTTGTGGAGGATAGTCTTTGAGAGCCCTATTGTGCTTTCCCCCTCAAGTTTCCAATATGGTTGGTTATAGTGTGCATGTTACATTATCATTTTGTTTGATGATTATTTTCTTGAATTCAATTGCTATTATATAACTTAGTGAAAGAATACTCTTGTAAATAAATTGTATTATTAGATTTTGATGTGGCTAATGTCCATGGATATCATGATGTTTACTAATGATTAGTAATATGTACATTTTCATCACTTATGATCTAATGCCAATTTCTAGTGATTAATTTTGTGTGTAGGACCTAAACTGGGATTTATATCCTATAAAGGGCATTTCAATTGGTAAATTTACAATCTTAAATGCATTAAATTTCTTATTTTGAATCTTGATTGTGCTTTTAGGGAAAAATCCAAGAATATCCCAAGAAGGGGACATTACATCTTGGGAGGTTTCTTTCAGGCTCCCTTCTTGAGGTTCTTTTGTTGTAGCCTTAAAGTGGGCGAGGCTCTACTTCTTCCTTTCCCTGTATCTAGATCCACCTTCTCTAGTAGCGGAGCAAGCACAACCAAGGTCGATCCATCTACCCTCATTATTTTTAGTTGTCTCTAGTGCATAAGAAACCACAGGATCTAGATATATATCCATATGTGCAACAAGAAGCCCACCTTATCGAATGTCCTTATTTTCATCCTCCCTAGTTATCTCCTGGTCCACCACCAAATTGCATTTTCGAGATGCAAACCATCTAGATTCACCTCTTGCTATTCAAAATCATCGAACATGTCAAAATAGTTAAAAACACCATCATCTTGTCTATTTGTAGTGTCGTGAAATTGCACCTTGTGGCAATTTCACACTTACACATTTAGGCCCACTATATTTATGACAAAAACCCATAAATTAAAATTGCATGATTTTGACTCCATGGGCAACAACGATGAAGCACTAGCAGCCCGAATACTTTACTTGTGTAAAGTCTTGAGTAGGAAACTTGTGTGATGTGTGAACGTCCCCGCGACACGCTAGCGCCCCAAAAGTTTCCAAGATTCAAACGTGAATATTTCATGTCCCTTGCCTTTGACATGCATCATAGTGGCAAGGAAGTGTGAGCTATGGCTCCTCCCACCCGTGCAATCTCATAAAACCTCATTTTTCACTCATTTTCATATTTGATCTCATTTTATTCTTTCTCTTCTTGCTCTCTCATTCCTCATAGTGAAGCTCTACTGATTTTCTCTCTCAACCATTAGTCAAGGATTCTCTTGCATGTTGTACTACATCATGCCCATCAATCCAAGAGGGGAGCCACGGGTTGTTGGTAATGCTCTCTTGTTATCTTATCTCATCTATTTTATTCATGATAGGGGTTCTCCTCCTTTGCAAGGTTTGTTTCCATCACACGCCTTTTACTTTATGCATTTTATCTATCTTGATCCTATCTAGTTGCCCGTGGAGGTGGAAACACCAAAACGGGGGTTTGACTAAGGCAAGCCTCAAAACAACCCCCAACATTTTTCTCACCTCATTTGTGTGCAAATGTACAGGTTTGATAAGTTGGACTTCTCAGATTTTTGGCTCTTTCCTTCTATTTCATCAGAGATGATAGCATGAGACACAAATGTCCTCATGATGCATTGTCATTCTTGGTCAAGGGCTATTCATCTTGAGGGTAAAATCTATAGTTTATGCACTTTCTATTTCTGTATATTAGAGATTTTAATTCTATCACTCATTCCTATAATTAAGTGATCTTGTTATTCTTGTCATTAGTAGTTTAGTGTTTTTTGATTAAATTGTGCAAATATTCATCATTCTTTATCTTGTCACCTGAGCTTTGATCCTTGAGGTAATTAAGTGCTATTTTTTCCTTAGGACCCTATAGTCTTGAGGGTAGTGAATTCCCTCCTTTACACTATCTTTGAGAGTTATTTTCTACCCTCTACCCTTGTTGTGAGCCTTTTCTAGAATAAAACCATCCTTATTTGTTTCCTCCACCTAAATACGAGCTTTCCCATTGTCCATCTTGGTTGGTTGATGAGGAGGCACATTATATGGGACCCTTATAGGGATAATCCTATGACACTTCCTTTGCAAGTGACCATATTCATGACAAACTTGGCATTAGAATGGAAGAGCTTCATAATCCAATTGTTGAATCCATGATGTAGATATAAGATGAATTTCCAAAGAATTTGACAAGGGATTATTTAAATGAATTTCAAGTAGATACAGGCATAAGAAATTACCTTTTATCCAATGTTTGTTGTGATAGACCCACTGGCTTGCACAACAACAAAGTGATCATATGTAGAATAACATTCCTCTAGAAATTCAATGGGAACCAAGGGAGCCTCACACAGATAGGAACTCGAGTTAGAAGTTCCTCCGTAGGATTAAATCCAACATGCCATGGCTTGATAAACATGCCAACTTCGTTGTGAAAATAGGGTGCCCCCTCAAAGGCCTTATTATAATCAATCAAACAATTTAAAACTACCATGAAATAGTTATTAGCCGCCAACATCACCTCCATCTTACCCTTGGGGTTCTAGATCTTTCAAGCCTAAGATTCCAAAAAGGGAAGAGATACTTGAACCCCCATAAACTTATAAATTAAAGCATAGTTAATCAAGTAGTTGACATCCTTTGCAATAGAGTCTAGCTAAATCACCAGAATTGGACGACCTTGGCTCCTATCTAGAAATCCATTCACTTTCGGGATTTGAGGCCCACCATTATGTGATGAGCCTTCCCCACTCATGGATTTATGCAAAATTTGACAACACTTTGCATGTATGGATGGAGATGGGTCATTCCTCATCAAAACGTCTTGAAATGGCACATTATGCTTAATACTTGAGCTTTGAACCAAGGCCATACCCATATAAAAATAAAAAGAAAATTCTAACAAAAAAATCCTCATACAAAACCTTATAACCCAAGACATGCCACAAAAGACCTCAGAAAGAAAAAAACCCCAAAACTAGCACCCATGCACCACCCCAAAACAACATAATGCCCCGCACTTACCAAGAGCCCACCCTCACACATTTGTAAACAATGGAAGTGGTAGAAGGCTACGACTAGGGCCTAAAAACCCTAGCCTGCATTGCACAACTCCACATGCCTCCTGTCAGTATCTTCAACCATCAAAACAACACCTCAGTTAGCTTTATGTTTGACTATAATGATCTGCATGTAATAAAATTTTAACAAAAATCACTAGCAATGCATGAGTAATTAATAATTAAATTAATTATTAATCACATGTGCAAGGTGGGAATAAATAAATAAAATAAATGATTTCATTTATTTTGGATAATGTTGAGAAATAATTAGATAAATTAAATAATTAAAAGTAATTATTTAATTTGAGAAGTGAGAATTGTATAAATGCATTAATTAAATAATAATGAATTATTTAATTAACTTTGGAATAGAAGAATAATTAGTAAATTAATTAAATAATATTAATTATTTGATCAATATAGATGAATAATAGTGAAATAGTTAATTTTATTTTTTTTTAAAGAAGGGGTAAAAATTTATTCAATCAAATCCAAGATACAGAGCAAAGGCCATAGGCCCACCAAACAAGGAACACAACCAAAAAACCAACAACAGTACTACATATTCCTGTCTTCCAATAATAACCTCTCTAGGGTCCCAAGATAATCAAAAGGTAACTCATCCCTTCCACTAATATCCCAACCATCCACATTCTTCGAGGCCCACTTCGCCATACAATCAGCCACTATGTTCCATTCTCTAGGGATATGACAAAAGGAGACAGAATCCACGAAACTGCATAAACTTAGAATCTGTCTAACCACTGAGGCTAATTGCCAACTAACATCATCCAAACTTTGGTTGTTCAACATATCCACAACAATTTGAGAATCTGACTTAGATAATCCTCCTCCAGCCTAAAGGGCATCCTCTCTCAACAACAATCTTAATAGCAAGGGCCTCCATCAGATTATTAGAGTGCTGCCCTTTGTAAACAGAGAAGAAAGAAACCACACCACCATCATTACCTCTACCTATACCACCAATACTAGCATGTCCGGGGTTCCCACGAGAAGAACCATTTGTATTAATCTACAGGACCCAACCGGGGGAGGCATCCACCTCCCATCACGACAAACCCGTTGCTTGACATGTTGGGGTCTTTTTCTAGCAAAGCAACCCCTTCTACTATCCCCCAGGTTCAAATTCCTCACTATAGCATAATCACTAGGATCAATATTTTTAGACATATCACACTTAGCAGAAATAGTCTCCTGAAGCCTGCTAATTATCTTCTGCCACAATTGAAAACTTCCTAATTTGGAGCCACAAAAAACACTACGGTTCCTTTCTAGCCAAAGGTTCCAGATAATGAAAATAGGCCCTATAGCCCAGGCCACCTGTAGGAAAGATGTCTTCACTGGAGGCCTGCCCATACTTTCCCAAAATTCAATTAGGGAGGTAGCATGAATACAACCATGATGCCAAGCCTCCCACCACCTGTGCCATATCTCTTTAGAAAAAGGGCAGGGAAAGAACAAATGGGAAGTACACTCCTCACTGTGCAAGCAAAGGAAGCAAATAGAAGGTCCCTGAAAACCTCGCTTGCGAAGATTCTCCCAAGTGAATTTCTGTCTAGCATAGTATAACCTTGAGCAATAGTAAATTTACCTTTTGGGCTAGGACTCCAAGCCAACGTGTCCCTCTCATTAAGGGAGCTGTAGAATCTACCCTCCAAGACTCTAGCCAGATCAACACGATCCTCATCATAACCACCCATGGGCCACTCCTGAGGATCCTTCCATCAAGTCACCTCCACCTGACCAATACACTTGACACTTTTAAAATGCTCTACCTTAAATCACCCAGCATCAGTAAAAATATGGCAAAGAGACTGGAACTAAGGGAAGCTAGAAAGAATGGGAGGGTGGCCATCCCAAGAGTCCTGCCAAAATAGAGCATCAGAGCCTTTATTACAGATCCAGAAGAGACCATCCTTAATAAGTTGAGCTCCCTTTTTAAGAGTATCCTGGATACAAGATCCTTTGCCCAACAAAGCAAGTCGTGACACATCCTGGCTATCAAAACCTGGAAGATACTTGTGGGCAAGAATCTTGGCCCAATCCTGATCCTGATTATTGCACCACCTCCAGTACAGCTTAGCTGCCAAGGCCATGACAACAAGAGCCACAAACTTGAGACCAAGGCCCCGAACATGCTTCGACCTGTAGATAGACTCCCACTTGACTAAACTCCACTTCGAGGATAAAAGGCTGCTAGACCAAAGGAATTGTTGAGATAGAGCATCAAATTCCTTCACAAAGGTGGAAGGGGGAACTTGCACACAACACCTGTAAATGGGGAGAGACTGCACCACAGTCTTTAGGAGAATCACTCTCCCAGTAGAAGATAGCCATCTGTAAGTCCAGTGACTAACCTTACTTCAGAATTTATCCAAAATCCCCTGCCAGTAATCTCTATGCTGAGATCCCAAAGCCAAAGGAATCCCAAGGTACATCAAGGGAAGAGAATCAATCTGAAATCTAAGGATCCTAGCAATCCTGCTCTGAATAAGCCGAGGAGTATTAAAGAAATAAATGGAAGATTTATCATCATTGACACTCTGACCTGAAGCTTTCAAATAGATGTCTAAAGCTCTCCTGAAGTTCACTGCCTCACTAATTCTAGCCATGCCCATTAAACCAGTGTCATCCACAAACTGAAGATGCGAGTAGGGAGGAAGATTATTGTTCCAACTCCAACCTTGGATAAGACCCTGCCCCACCTGAGATTTAATAAATCTACCAAGACCCTCCGCCATGATAATGAATAAATAAGGAGATAAAGGGTCCCCTTGCCGAAGTCCCTGAGAGGCACTAAACAATTCAGAAGTTTCCCCATTAATGAGAATTGAAAAGGAGGACGAGGTCACACAAATAAGAACCCAATTCACCCACTCCTCTTCAAAGCCAAAAGCCAAGAGAATTATCTATAAGAACTCCCAACTCACCCGATCATAAGCTTTAGCCATGTCAAGTTTAATAAACATAGCCTTATCCTTAGAGGAAGCCATAGAGTGAATAGCCTCCATTGCTATCACAACACCATCCAAAATTTGTCTTCCTCAAACAAAACCCCCCTGCTCAGCAGAGATCAAAGCACAAAGGAGTGGTTTGAGCCTCTCAACAATCAATTTGGTGATGATCTTATAAACAACATTACATAAAGCAATATGCCTGAATTGATCCAAACAATTAGCCCCCTCTTTCTTAGGTATGAGAGCCAAAAAAGTAGGATTCAAAGACTTAAGCATTTGTTTGTTCCTATGAGATTCCTGAACCACATCGAGGAGATCAAACTTTATTGTCTCCCAAAATTCCTGAAAGAACTCAATCAGAAACCCATCTGGGCCAGGCGCCTTACCTTTTTTCATATTAAACACAACTTTCTCCAATTCAGGTAACAAGATAGGATGCAAATGAGCCCCATTCATTTCAGCAGAGACCAGGTGGGGAATACAATCCAAGATGGCCCTCTCCTCGACCCTAGCTACAAGATCCTCTCTAGTAAACATATTTGAAAAATACCTGACAGCTTCCCTGTAAATTTCTTCACTGGAAGAGAGTTGAGCCCCTTCAAGCGAAACAAGAGAGGAGAAAGAATTCCCATGCCTCTGAGCCTTTACCGAGTTATGAAAAAAAGCAGTGTTCCTATCCCCCTCTTGAAGCCAATCGACACGAGACTTCTGCTTCCAGAAAATCTCCTCCCGAAGCTCCCACTCTTCTAATCCCTTAAGAGCCAAGGACTTAGCTTTACTCAGATCAGAGGTCAACCCTTGGTCCCGAATCTGACGAGTGACATTATCCAACTTGGACTGAGCAACAATCTTCTAAGCATGCAGGTTCCCAAAACATTGTTTATTCCACCTCTTAAGCCTGTATTTCACATGTTGAAGCCTCTTACTAAAAGTAAACATGGCCGTACCATGGACAGGCATCCCTTCATACCACCAATCCAACATAAGATCCTGTAGAGATTGATCTCTTAACCACATCAATTGAAATTTGAAAGAAGGGTTTTTGGAGACCCCATATGAGGTGGCAGAGAACTTGATAGGCCAGTGATCAGAGCCCCTCCAATCTAGAATTTCAGAAATAGTGGACTACCTGTTATTCATCCAATAGCAGGATACTAAAAATCTATCAAGCCTTTCTGAAATAGCCTTAACACCACACCTCCTATTATTCCATGTAAATATGCCATTGGTTGGCTTCACGTCAATGAGATTCATGAAACCAATATTATCTCTGAGCAAATTTGAAGAAGGGTCCAGCCTGGCTAACCCACCACATTTTTCATCCAAACTAGTAACAACATTAAAATCACCTGCCATAATCCATGGGAGAAATGGGTCTAGGGACCGGATGAAATTGATGTGAGTTCAAAGATGTGACTTACCTAAAAAATCCGTAGGAGCATAAATATTGGATAAAAGGCACCTTTCTCTAGTCTCAAAGCTAGAGGCGACCATATAAATGGAATACCGGCTAGAAGTCCACCATAAGGGGGAAACCTTCCTCGGGTTCCAGAAGCAAGCCACCCCCCCTGAACTGCCTTGAGCACCCACCCCCTACCAATAGCCCTGGGGCCAAATACACGAGGCAAAATTAGCCAAACCATCCACTGTAAGCTTGGTTTCCTGAAATAAAGACAATATCAGGAGACTAAGACTCAATTAATCTGCGAACAACCTTTTTTCTAGGGATGTTGTTCAACCCCCTTACATTCCATTATAAAAAAATCATTTATGGGGTTGGGAGAAGTGGGAATCAATGGGTTTCACAAACCCTAACTCAACCAATGTATCACCCATAATCTTGACCTTCTCTTGATTGGTCTTCCTTCCACTCCTTGACAGTTTGTCTAGAGGCCCCTTTTTAAAGGATTTCTGTTGTAGGCCTAAAGCAGGAGAAGCTTTGTTACCCTTCACAGAATCTGAGGTCCCCTTAGTAGTAGGGGGAGCATAAGCCAACACAATTGTACCCTCCGGAACCTATGACCCCCAGAGATCTCTGATATCCTGAACTTGAGATGGAAAATCCATAGCCATCTGTCCAACCTATTGATCCCCTGGAGATAAAATCTGATCCTCTTTCTTTGCATCCTCATCCTCAACCTCATGTTGACCCTTAGCCCCAGAAGAGAGCTTAACTGGAATTCCTTCCTCTTGGACCAAGTCATCAAGAACATCAAACCTGTTAAAAGTGCCATCATTTTATCTATCCATCCAGCTTCTCTTCTTGCCTTTGCCTTTGTTACGGGACTTAACCGGAATAAAACCCTCCTTATCTGCAGGTCCATCAGACAAAGGAGCCTTCCCCTTGTCCTCCCTAGGAGGTCCAGAGGTAGCCAAGGGGGAAGATTTATTTCTAGGACATCTGCGATGTAAATGACCATATTCATGACAAATTCTGCATCTAAATGGTAGGGTCTCATAATCCAGCTGTTGGATCCAAGAAGATGATCCCATGCAAATCTCCATAGAATCTGATAACAGATTATTTAAATCAACTTCTACACAAATACGTGCAAAAGAAATTACCTTACGATCTTGAGTTTGTGTAGCCGATCCCACAGGTTTTCCAAGAAGCAATGAGATTGAGTGAAGAATATCTTCCCTCCAGAATTCCAATGGAAGCCTCGGTAGTCAAACCCACACAGGCACCCGCGAGGGGATCTCCTCAGTAGAGTTGAAGCCCGTGTGCCAAGGTTTGATGAAGAGCCCCACCTGGTTAAAGAAATAAGGGCCTCCTTAAAAAGCCCTATTTCTATCCGACATGCTTGAAAATATAACCAAAAAATAGTTATTAGCCGCTAAAAGGATCTCCATGTCTCCTTCTGGGTTCCACACCCGACACGCCCAGGATTCTAGCATAGGTAAAGAAAGACGAAGGCCCAAAAATTTGCAAATAAGGGCATGATTACACCAGTATTCAACATCCTCCGAAACTTGCTTAGGTTGAATAACCAACACTGGGCGATCCTCGGATCTCTCCAAACAACTGTTTACTTTTTTTATTCGAAACATCCCTTTCGAAGAGGAGACCCCTTCCCCAGATTGGGGTTCACCTGTCTGTTCCTTAACATTGGCATGCATCGAAGAAGACGACTCTACCATCTCCAAATCCCTAGAGGATACCTAAGAAGAGGCTAGCCCTCGATTCTCCATGGACCGAAGAGCACAATCCCCAACAAAATGAGAGAGAAACGAGGCAGGGGACCCACAAACTCAGACCGTCACACGCCACCCGCCGAGGACACACCAAGCACAAATAAAAGGAAGAGAACACCCGCCCACAAGCTAAAAGGTCGAAATCCCCTATCCGACCAGCACACCCTTGCAAACAAGTAAACACCCCCTGCGAAAGCTACAAAAAAGGCTCGAACGTCGAGTAGGAACACAAGAAATAGGACGAGCTAGGGCACGCGGGCCCTAGCCCACGCCAAAGCACTACGCAGAGCCATCTGCCATGATCAAATAGGTATCCTAGTGAAATAGTTAATTTAATCAACTAATTCAAAATTATTTAATCAAAGTGGAAATGAGAGAAAATTCAAAATTTAAAATAATTAAATAAAAGACAATAGATTTCCACAATCCATAACTATGACACTATGCTTTTCTGGATTAAACTGTGTATGTTTTTGTTTTGATGCAAACAAAAACATACACAGTTTAATCCAAAAAAAATTATTGCAATAATTAAATAGGTACAAAAATCATTTAATTATCATGATGAATTGAAAATGATCATTAATTTAATTAAATAATGAAATTAATTAATTAAATATCAAAGATGAATTAGGTAAGTTAGGTGACTACAAGTGACATGTTTCGAGAGAAATATATAAGTCAAATTTAAGTGGCTACACACACACACACACACACACATATATGATTAGCTTAGTAGATAGGTAGAGTATTATATACAAGACAAATAGATAAATAAAATGTATTTATTGTTTCAATATGTGTGTGTGGGTGTGGGTGTGTGGGATAAAGTGCATCATCATCAAATAAAATTTGTGTATCTATCAAGCACACAAGACTAGGCTTCTCAAATCAAGAGAGGTGCACAAATGAGAGTAATTATTAGATGTAGAAAGATAGGCTCCCTATGTGTAACAACTTCACAAGAATTAATATCATTTGATGTATTGAGCAAGTACAGGGTGATTCATAAAACACATTGAGATACAAAGCAAATGTGGAAGAGTGGGAAATGTATCCATGGAATGAAATATGTAACAAAGAAGCATAAGGGAGGGTGACTAAACAAGGACTATAGATGTAGAAAAAGTACAATCCCAAATCCTAATCATAATAAATCAATGAAGTACAAGTGAGGGTGGATCAAAACCCTTATCAAATCTAAAATAAAAATCCTAATTGTAAAGAAGGTAAAATCATGAAGGGGTTGAATTTCTAATCCAACAAAAATGTAAAGAAATAAAACAAAATTCTTTACTACAATTAGGTTTAAGGAATATGACAAACAATATAATTCATTTTACCTAATTTAGAGTTGATACAAATTAAAAGCCTAGAAATTAAAGTAAAACTATTAAGTTGATTTTGATGGTTGATAGATAGTTGTTCATAATTTTAAACGTAAATTTTAAACCATAACTCAAAATCACTTATTCTTGGATGTGTTGGAAGCAAAGCAATGAAATACAAACTAGGTTTTTCGTATAACTTGACTAGGCCAAATACATGAGTGAAGAAATTATTTGAATTAGAGTTTTGAATGTATATGATGATGTATATAAATACTACAATATTAATTGCTCTTGGAATGTTGTTGTAAGGTATTATGAAAGCTCTAGAATGTTTCTTTGATGCATAAAACTGATTAGGGTTAGCTTTTAAATAAAGTTCTCTAAAATATAATAACATATGAGGTGGATAAACTATATGAAAAATGGTGGATGTGATTGAAGGATGCTTCTATATTGAAAGAGAATAAATAATTTCACTTTAAAATAACTCTTAATTAGCTAAAATAAATTCATATTATTATAATCTTCACATTATGTAGTCAAAATAAATTCATCTTATATAATACTAAATTGTTATATTACAATGTTATCTACTATATAATTGATAATGTAAGATGAATGAGGCTAATTGATGTTTTGATGTTAGAAAAGAATATATAAATGTACTTTAAAGCTATAAGATAAAAATAAAATCTTAAATATTTGTAACACCATAATTTTAATATTCTATTTTCTTTCTATGTTTTTTCTTGCTTCATTTTTTATATTGCAAGTGAAATCAAGTATAATGTTATTTATATATGTGTAGGAACAACCATGTATGAAAGGGTGACTTACCAAAGGCTTCATAATCAAATAATTAAGATATACATTTTGGAGGGCAAATGTAACATTTACTTATCTTAAGATAATGCACATATCTAAATGTATATGCATTATTTATCTTAAAATAAGGTTGGAGAGTGAATTAACATTTTACATCTTACACATAGATACTAGAAAACCTCTCAATTAGAAAAATCTATGTAAATTTTAAGTTAAAAATTATTTTATTTTATTACTTTGTTTACTTTATTTTTATTTGAAGAACGAGCAATTTTACTTCTAGAAAAACCACCATTCATTATATCCATATTTCATTTCTTTTGTTTTTATTTTCAAAAGTGTAGTGCATAATATATACATATGTTAGTTTCAATTGTTGACTTTAATATATGTTTTAACATTTTGATGTCTTTATATTTAAAAAATAAAAAGAATTCTCTACTAAATAAAAATCAATTAATTATACATACATATACATATACACACACACATATATTAAGATAAAATAAAAATACCTATTTATTTATTTTGTTTGATTTCTATATTTAATTATGTTCGTTATACTTTGTCTTATAATTTTAATCTTTTTTATAATATATGTGTGTTGTATTTTGACTTTTATATACACCATCATAACATGAAACTATGTGCCCTATTCCATTGTAGAATACCCCCATCAAAAATATTTTAGGTTGCCACACCCTCATCTAGATAACCTTTTTGACAATTGTAAAAGTGCCACACACTTGCAAACATTTTCAATAGGGATGATATCACCATGTACATCCTTGCGAAATTTGAATATGTATTTACAAGATTTTGGGTTGACTACTTTGTTGCTTATTTAGAGGATTTTTTATAAATCATTTCATCTTTCAATTAGAATTCTAATTTGATTGATTACTTTCTTGAATATACTACACTATTTATATATAAATTATGTATAGAGTGTTTTTGGATTTAGTTGTGTGTATTTTTTACGTCATTATTGAGTGTAATTTGAAACATCATGCAAAAAGTACACATAATTGAATCCAAAGCATTTTATGCACCAACAGACTATGAAAAATCCAAACCAATTATTTATATAAATTGTTTTGTCTATTTATATATAACTTCACAACTTGTTTATATTAATTTTTCTTAAGATTTATAAATATAGAATTACAAATTTCAAAAATAATGATATAATAGAAAAGAGAATAAAAATAAATAAATTATAAATATATTTTAATTTTAAAAGTAAAATTAAATTTAAATAATACATAATATAGATACTATGAACAAAGCAACTATAAATAAGAATAAATTAAAAACATTACCATTTAAATAAATTTAAAATATTAAAAAGATAAATAAATAAATAAAAAATTAACCAAGTTTTAAAATATTTAAAAATAAAGAAATTTAAATATATGAATTTTTTTCTATACCAAGAGCATACCAAACCTTTTTCTTTCCAAACATTTGGTGCAGGAGCACACGGACTGACAGCGATCAGCACCAACCAAAAGAAATATTGTTTGTGGAGAGAAGGGCGCACGAGAGGGAAAAAGACTCTGCATTAGAAGGTCAAGCCTCCTTTGCAACGGACGGCAGATTTTAGAACAGGGAGAGAGGACGGGAAACAAAGCATAAAAATAAATGCATAGAAAAATGAAAATACCACACAGCAGTAAACCTGGGAAGGAACTAACAAGAATGGGAGTTTTTTTGTTCGGGAAGTTGAAGAGGCTCGAGCTGCTAGAAAATGCAAAGAAAAGGAGGTGAAAAGAGACCACGTAGGAAAAGGTAGAGTTGCCCCATTTAAAAACAAAACATTCAAGGCAAAGAGATGGGACGCGAACAGGGAGCAAAAAGAAAATTTGAAAAACTAAGTGCCAGTTTAAAAAAAGAAGTGGAAGGAACAGCAAGGGCGCGAGTCTATTGAACATAAAAGACTTTAATATGCATAATGCATTAAAAAGGGGGCGCGCGTAGCAGCATAGGAGGAGGCTGCGAGAAGAATTTGAATGAGGGGCATCGAGCTAAGTGGAGTGCGCAG
>VDFB02092270.1:0-26587 GCA_007258455.2 Sequoia sempervirens | reverse complement strand
ATTTGAAGCATTAAACTACTTATACTAGAGCATCATTCCAATAACCAATTACAAAATATTAACAGTTAAAACTTACCAGATCCTGTATTTTCTCTTGGAGGCTCAGTTTGCCATGGAAATAAATGATTAGGACTGCTTTTTTTAATGTAAACCTTCACAACAGCATCCCGACAATATTTACTGGCCATATCCAATGATATAGGTTCCGTTCTCGTCAGCAATACTAAATTGTCACCAACAAAATCTAATTAAAAGACCATACCAACAAATTCTTTTACTGCCCACTCAAATAAAAAAACCAAAACCTGAATGTACCAGCTCAAAGAAGTGAGGACAGAAGACTCTGTGCACAAACCCACCTCCAAGAGCTAGAGCAGTCAGATATACTAATTTGTCAGCAACAAATTCTAATTAAACGACCATACCAAGAAATTCTTTCACTGCCCACTCAAAGAAACAAACCAAAACCTGAATGTACCAGCTCAAAGAAGTTAGGACAGAAGACTCTGTGCACAAACCCACCTCGATGAGCCCACCAAAATTACCTGAAAATCTAGACTTTATCCCATAAATTCAAGGCACCCATCATTGCCTCTTGAAAAACAACGCAATCCAAATCCTGTTCGCCCCCTTTATAGACCAAATCTGCAGCTGGATAATTCTAAGTATAAATTGGGTATTTGGGATCACAGTAAGACGAAAGTAATGAACATTGAAATCAAATTATAAGAGAGGAGAACTTGATTGTGGCAATTCAGGGCTGTTCATTTCATGGCTGTGGGCTTCTTTCGAGAAACGGAAGGCAACAAGAATGGCCTGGGAGAAGAGATGAGTTTTTAAGCAACAAAGAATAGAACAGAAGAATTGTTTGAAAATGCAAACATAAAAGACATATCTGATGAGTGAAGCTCAATAATCTTTACAGCATTGCAGCACAACTTGCTAAATCTTTATAAAAAATTACAACTCCACTTCATGAGTGACCACGAATGAGTCCAATTAGACAAACTCAGCTAGACTAAGAAAAATTCATCCCATATCAAAACACAAAATAAAAAGGAAAATGAAAAAAGAGAGAAAATTCGTACACAACCAAAACTCTTCTTGTTTCAATTTTCCCCATCCAGTCAATGTAAGAACTGATAACCATTTAGGGAAAACAAAAACAGATTGCCTAGAGTTATTGGATGGACTTGAAATTATACTTTGTGGAATAAACAAAATAACATCATTGTACAACAACTTATATTTATGTTTCTTCAATTTGCCAAATCTTGATGAGATTGATTCAATTCCAACCCAACTCGGCATATCAGTCTTACCAAATCTGATCAAAATCCGAGTCTTTGTACCATGTTTTGCAGAGAGACATCAATGGGTAGTCATACATTTACTAATGCACCTCAAGAGTGTTTCTACATGCTCATCTCACTTCAGTAGGTAGACATACGAGTAGACGAGTGTCTGGGAACAACAAAGCAAGTTCCCTAGTCATATTTGAACATCTTTTAAATTATATTCTTGTGCAATGGAAAAAATAACATCTTTTGCAATTTCCTGTGTTAATGTTTTACTTTTCATCAATTTGCCAAATCTTTATAACTTTGGTCCAAGTCCCAGTCAACTTGGTGTGTTGGTCTCCCAAGCGTGAACAAAGTCCAAATCTCCCTGCTATGCTTTGCAAGAGTATCATCAATTGGTACTCATACACTCCCTTATGTAGTGGAAACTGCATTTCTACATGATAACTTCACTCAATTAAGTCAACACATGTGCAGATATTCCACTGTGGGCAAAGACATCATATTTCATAGTCATGTTTGGACATCTCGAATACACCCTGCCTCGTTCAAAATGGAATGTAAAATTAAAATAGTTTAGAGAAATTTCCTACTACAGTTAATCATAATTGAATCATTTATATTGGTGTTGCCTAGTCAGAGACTGACCAATTGGTGATCACAAATCCAATTCAACAGCTTAAGCACATCCCTAAGCCAACTCCATATTATTAACACTAAATTACAGAGTAACCATGCATGCAAAACTCACCACAAGCCTTGTTAAAGGTTCAAATTCCCGAAAGCTAAAGTTTGATAAATATACATATAAGCTACAGCGTAAATTCCTCTCTTCCTAAAAGAGATCTCATGTGGCCTAGATCGATGTTGAGCTGGTAATGCCCAGGGCTCAAATACTTGCGACAACTTCTTAACATCATCTGAGTTCAAACCTCAGCCACCTCAGAGGCTTACCAAGCTCACAAAACAGCTAGCCACTTGACCATGCACTACTGAAACAGTCACTCAAAGATGAATGCAATCCCTCCAACCCAAGGAATTCTCCAGCCAAAAACAAGAATGAAATTGTTGCGTCTTTCCTTCCTGCTTAAGGTAAAAGCCCAATTCTGTTACCACAACAAACCAGGGAAAAGGATTTTGTGTGCCATGAGAAGATTGTAGTTGGAAATTTGAAATTTGTATTAGTGAAAAAATGATGCTTCTCAAATATTGCTGAATCTACAGAATGAGTTTCAATATGACAACTGTTTGGCTTTGTTTTTAATGAGGATGGTCTAGTAAGAATGCCACAATAGATAGTCATGATGCTAGACATATCATAATGCATTGGATGTTAGTTTTATGACCAGATTTAAATTAAACAGAAATAGAACAATTCAAACAATAGAACACAGCATATACCTGGGAAAACCCTCCTCCTTGAGGGAGAAAAACCAAGCAACAATATATCACTTATATTGAATAGAATAGCAACAAAATGCTTTACAAGGATGCCAAACACAAGGCCTATCTGAAATGATAATGATGACACCACACACAATGAATATTGAACTTCTTCTTAAGTCGATCTGCTGTAGATATAACTCAAACTCCTGCTGATGCGAACTTACTTCAATAATGAATATGAATGATGAATAATAGAGAGAGCAGCACCTTGTATAAATACTAGTCGATATGATCTCCACCAAGCAATGTGTCTCTTCAAGATAAGTCGGCCTCTTACAAAATGATGTGTCTTTTACAAAAGGTGGCGAACATTTTATTTATGTCGGCTACAATAAATAAAATATAAATTGATATTTGAATAAAGCGCCTCTTCACAAAAGTCGGCTCCAAATAAATATATAGCCACAGCTATATTTATTTGCTTATTAATTAAATCGATAGAAGGATGAGGCTCGAAGCTATATCATCAACACTCCCTCTTAGCTAGGGAGGAATCCTTCTAGATATCCAATGTCATGGAGTCTCTCAACATGACACCCACAATGGCTACACCCATTTGTGGAAAAGAGTTCATCACGGAGTCACTCAACGTGACATTGTCATGGAATCACTCAACATGACATCCACCATGGCTACACCCATGTATGGAAAGAACATGTGCACAAGTGCCCATCACGGAGTCACTCAATGTGATGTCATCATGGAGTCTCTCAACATGATGTCCACTATGGCTACTCCCATGAGTGGAAAAACACAAGTACAAAAAAAAATCATCACGAAGTCTCTCAATGTGATGCTGTCATGGAGTCTCTCAACATGACATCCACCATGGCTACTCCCAGAGGGTGGAAAGAACCACATCTCCGTCTCAGAGATGGACAAGGGCTTTCACCTCAAATTTCTCTGTCTCAGAGAAAAATGCATTATAGCAAATCACAAAAGATCACTGATGATGAGTCTCCCTCTCAACAAGGGCTTCATTCTACACAACTCCAAGCTTGTCTCGAAAGTGTACAAACTTTACTCTAGAGAGAGTCTTGGTGAGAATATCAGCCGTCTATTCATTAGTGCAAATATACCTTAGTTGAATTGCTTTCCGTAACACCATATCCCCGATGCAATGATATTTGATTTCCACATGTTTTGTTCTGTCATGGAACACTGGATTGACAAATAGCTTCACACAGCTTTGATTGTCACAATGAATAACAATCAGCTCCAATGATTGTCCAAACAATCCTGCAAGGAGCTTCCGAAGCCACACTACTTCTCGAGTTGCTACACATGTTGCAATATATTTGGCCTCTGTAGTGCTTAGTGCCACTGAAGACTGCTTCCTACTACACCAAGAAATCATGGTAGTCCCCAAGCTAAAGCAACATCCAGAGGTGCTCTTCCTATCAGCTACACTCTCGGCCCAATTAGAATCAGAATAGCCTTGTAACTTTAGATCTACACTGGAAGAATATCTCAAGCCATATCCAACTATGCCACGCAAGTATCTCAGGATATGCTTTGCTGCAACTAGATGAATTTTCCTTGGTTCACACATTAACTGACTGAGTGCATCGACTACATAGCAAATGTCTAGTCTAGTATTGACTAGATACATCAACGATCCAATCAACTGTCTGTACATGGTAGGATCTACCAGATCTGAACTAGCTACAGACTCACTTAACCTCTTCAAATTTGTTTCCATCGATGTAGACATATATTTGCAATCCATCATCCCAAATCTCTTCAAGACATCTATGGTATATTTCCCTTGACTTAGAATAATCTCATTGGGTCTTTGCCATACTTCCAATCCCAGAAAGTAATGCATAAAGCCTAGATCCTTCATCTCAAATTCAGAAGCTAACTCCTTGCATTTGACAATGAGATATTCTGCTCCAATAAGAAATAGATCATCAACATTAAGAACAAAGATTAAAGCTTCACCATTCACTACCTTGAAGTAAAGATTTGAATCTGCATCATTCTTGGAGAATCCCAAGCTCATCAAGTATTGAACAATCCTCTCATACCAAGCACGAGGTGCTTGCTTAAGGCCATACAAAGCCTTCTTTAATCTGCATACATGAGACTCTTTCCCATGAATCTCGAACCCATTTGGTTGCTAATTGTAAACTTCTTCTTCAATCACACCATTGAGAAAAGTAGTCTTTACATCCATCTGATGTAGCTTCCATCCTTTAGCTGATGCAATAGCAATGATAGTCCTGATAGATGTATATCGAGCAACAGAAGCAAATGTCTCCTCATAATCTATTCCCTCTTTCTGAGAGAATCCTCTAGCCACAAATCTTGCTTTGTACTTCTCAATGTTTCCATCAGTAGCATGCTTGATCTTGAAAAGCCACTTGGAAGATACAACAAATTTCCCTTCAAGTCTAGGTACAACATCCAAACATCATTCTTGATAATAGATTGATACTCTTCTGACATAGCATCTCTCCATTCTTGCTGATTAGATGCTTCCTCAACACTGGAAGGCTCAGACTCAATGATATGACTCATCAATGCTACATAGCCTAGATACTTCTGTGGTCTTTTGCTTTCTCTGAATTTGCCTCTAGGAGCTGCATAATTCTCTGCATCTTGCATAGTCTATCTAGCCCATAGAGGTCTCTTTTGACCTATAGCAATATCTCTTGGACCATCAGTAGGTCCTACGGGATCAATTGGATTGCTAACATCTTCTGGTTCAGTAGACTCCCTCTGAATCTCAAGAGTATGATCAACGTCCATATCCTGTGGAGTCTCCTGATCTTCATTATCTACCTCCATGTAAGAACCCTTAGATCTTTTGAATGCAACCTCTTCTTCAAAAGTGACATCCCTACTTATCTCAATATGCTTTTGTCTAGGAATGTAGATCCTGTAGGCCTTAGAAGTTTCATTGTAGCCCACAAATATTCCCTTCTTGCCTGAAGGTTCTAACTTAGATCTTTTATCTTTAGGCACATGAATATAAACAAGACAGCCAAAGATTCTCAAATGACAAACCTCAGGTTTTACACCTGTGAAGGCTTCTCCAGGTGTAATATTCTCCAATATGCGATGAGGGCTCCGATTTTGAACATACATTGCAGTTCTAGAAGCTTCTACCCGAAGGAAGGTTTACAAGTCTTGATCATGTATCATAGCTTTGGCTGCCTCAACTATGGATCTATTCTTCCTTTTTGCAACTCCATTTTGCTATGGATTGTAAGGAACACAAAACTCCCTCGTAATCCCTGCCTCAATGCAGAAATTACAAAAACCTTCAGAAGTGTATTCTCCTCCATTATCGGATCTCAAAACTTTGATCCTCTTTCCGGACATATTTTCAACTTAAGCCTTGAATTCTTTGAATCTATCAAGCACTTCTTCAAATTCCTTAGACCATTGCACAACTTTTGCAAGTACCATCATGCTCCTGACTAAGCTTCAGTAGACCGGTAACCATCTTCTCCATGGATGGAAAAGCTCTGAAATGTAGGTGGGCAAATCTCCTATGCCATAGCTCACATGAACTGGTAGAATCATCCAACAATGCTTGAACTGGACGAATGGAAAGTCTATATAGACTCTCTTGACAAACACCAATCACTTGGGCTGTCTTGATGTTGGACTTCTTCGGCCAAGCAAGAACTTTACTCTCGGAAAATACAATTTGATAACCTTTGTCCTCCAAAGCTGAAATTGAAACAAGGTTCCTCTTGATTCCTGGAACGAACAAGACATCACTCAAATGAAGAGGGATGCCCGAATCTAGATGAAGAGAGGTGGCTCCAGCACCTTTCACTAAATAGCAAGCATCATCTCTGATAATCACTTGAAGGTTGGTTTCTCTTTCCACCAAATCTGAAAGATGCTCCCGATAACCTATAATGTGTCGAGAAGCGCCACTATCAATCAACCATGTGCTACTGTCAATTGGCACATTGCTTGATAGGGCGGATATGAATAGAAAACCTCATGAGTTGTCTCTTGATTCCTTTTGAGGTGAGACATCACCAACATCCACAGTAGAAGCATGTTGCTTTGGTCTTGTTAAACAATCTCGAGCATGGTGACCATACTTGTCACATCTGAAGCATGAATATGGGTGAGATCTTTCTTCTTCTTTGATTCAGGAGCAACATCTAATTTTTTGTCTCTATTCCTCTTGAAATTTCCTTTTCTCCCTTCTCTTCCTTTCCTTCTTGAAGTTTGAGCAGCAAGAACATAATTGTCTTCATTGTGAGAGCTTTGACCATTCCCTCTTGCTGCCAACCTTGATTCCTCTTGAATGCAATCGGCCCTAAGACGATCAAACTTGGGTAATTTAGATCTTCCACTAATACCTTGAATGAAGGGCTCCCAAGATTGAGGAAGGCCATTTAGAGCTAACATGACTAGATCTCTATCATCAACTATATCTCCAATGGCATATAATTGATCCTTCAACTTAGTAATCTTTATGAAGAAGGAGATGACTGAATCTCCTTTAGCCATCTTTATATGATGAAGTTGTTGCCTTAAGGCAAGAGCTCTACTAGTGTTATTAATCTCATACAAGCCTTAGAGAGTCTCGAACATGTCCTTGGCTGTCGACATCTTGGATATAATTGGCACAAGACGATCCTTCACAAAATCAATCAAAATCTTCTTCCCCTTAGTACCATTCTTCCTCCATTGAGTTTTCTCAGCCTCATATGAAGGCTCGGGCACTTCACTCTCCACAAATTCGAGAATATCATTCTCTTCCAATGCAATAAGAACTCTAAACTTCCAAGAGGTGAAGTTAGATGCACCATCAAGTCTATCTTCAACCTTGAGTCTGTTCACCATTTTCGAAGCTAAGATAGACTCCCTTAGATTAGAAGAAGAGAAGAAGATTTCGCTGCTTAACCAAATCTGATCACGATCTTGCTTAAACGGGCTTTGATACCATGTTAGTTTTATGACCAAATTTAAATTAAACAAAAATAGAACAATTCAAACAATAGAACACAACATATACCCTGGGAAAACCCTCCTTTTTGAGGGAGAAAAACCCAGCAACAATATATCACTTATATTGAGTAGAATAGCAACAAAATGCTTTACAAGGAGGCCAAACACAAGGCCGATCTGAAATGATAATGATGACACCACACACAATGAATATCAAACTTCTTCTTAAGTCGATCTGCTGTAGATATAACTCAAACTCCTGCTGATGCGAACTTACTTGAATAATGAATATGAATGATGAATAATAGAGAGAGCAACGCCTTGTATAAATACTAGTCGATATGATCTCCACCAAGCAATGTGTCTCTTCAAGATAAGTCGGCCTCTTACAAAATGATGTGTCTTTTACAAAAGGTGGCGAACATTTTATTTATGTCAGCTACAATAAATAAAATATAAATTGATATTTGAATGAAGCGCCTCTTCACAAAAGTTGGCTCCAAATAAATATATAGCCACGGCTATATTTATATGCTTATTAATTAAATCAATAGAAGGATGAGGCCCGAAGCTATATCATCAACATTGGAGCCATTTCACTTAATTGGTTTTTGTGCTAGACTAAGTTTACTTTTTTCTGTGTCAAATAGTATTCACAATACTTTTTTTGATGGATTAAATGAATGTATATGTGGCACACAAACTGATGAGAAGTAGTAAAGTTAATTTGGAAGATGGCTTTAAATGCCCTAACTCTATTTACTAATGTGTGCATCTATGTTCTTTTGGCCTTTATTTGTGAGAGAAATATGCCTGGAACATGCTAAAAGCAAATACTGTTGCACAGTGGATTGAAGCCCTTATGTTTCTGCCAGTTTAGTGGCTTTCCACTCTCATGTTGATAAGGTTGAGATCATTCTTGGGGGAAATAAATTCAGAAAATTCATTGCATTGAAGTTCTTAAGTTTGTTCCAGCTTATTGGCATCTCACTCTCTTGGTGACAAAGTTGATATCATTTTTAGGGAAACATAATACAGAATAACATACATAGATCTAGATTAAAGATAGGCAATTCAACTGATACAATTACCGAATTTACGGGCAAGATAAGTGCAAAAATGTAAATTGGTTGTAATGTGATGCTTATTACATTCAGGATACACACAAAACCCAGATTGGAATAAAGGATACATTGTTGTTAACTGACACTTCCATATGGATTTTATAAGGGTTCATACAAGTGCTTAAAAATAGGGAGGATGATAAAAAATTTAATAAATTATTTTCAAATTAAATAATTAATTAATCATATAAGAAAAATACAAAAACTTATGGACAAGACAAAATAATATTACATACTAATATTATAAATATTCACAACAATCTATATGCCCAACAAATATATTATTAATATTACAAGTCCACTTCATGAGTGACCACGAATAAGTCCCAATCAGACAAACTCAACTACACTAAGCAAAATTCATCCCAAATCAAAACACAATAAAAAGGAAAAAGGAAAAAGAGAGAGAGAATTCATACACAACCAAAACTCCTTTTGTTTCAATTCTCCCAATCCAGTCAATGGAAGAGCTGATAACAATTTAGGAAAACAAAAACAGATTGCCCAGTGTTATTGGATGGACTTGAAATTATACTCTTGTGGAATAAACAAAATAACATCATTGTACAACTTCTTATATTTATGTTTCTTCAATTTGCCAAATCTTGATGAGATTGATTCAATTCCAACCCAACTCGGCATATCAGTCTTGCCAAATATGAGCAAAATCCGAGTCTTTGTACCATGTTTTGCAGAGAGACATCAATGGGTAGTCATACATTTCCTAATGCATCTCAAGAGCGTTTCTACATGCTCATCTCACTTCAGTAGGTAGACATATGAGCAGACAAGTGTCTGAGAACAACAAAGCAGGTTCCCTAGTCATATTTGGACATCTTTTAAATTATATTCCTGTGTAATGAAAAAAAACATCTTTTTGCAATTTCCTGTGTTAATGTTTTACTTTTCATTAATTTGCCAAATCTTTATTAGTTTGATCCAAGTCCCAATCAACTTGGTGTGTTGGTCTCCCAACTCTAAGCAAAGTCCAAATCCCCCTGCTATACTTTGCAAGAGTATCATCAATTGGTAATCATACACTCCCTTATGTAGTTGAAACTGTATTTCTACATGATAACTTCACTCAAATAAATCAACATGTATGCAAATATTCCACTGTGGGCAAAGACGTCACATTTCATAGTCATGTTTGGACATCTCGAATACACCCAACCTCATTCAAAATGGAACGTAAAAATAAAATAGTTTAGAGAAATTCCCTACTACAGTTAATTATAATTGAATCATTTATATTGGTGTTGCCTAGTCAGAGACTGACCAATTGGTGATCACAAATCCAATTCAACAGCTTAAGCACATCCCTAAGCCCAACTCCATATTATTAACAACGCTAAATTATAGAGTAACCATGCATGCAAAACTTACCACAAGCTTTGTTAAAGGTTCAAATTCCCAAAAGCTGAAGTTTGATAAATATACATATAAGCTACAACGTGAATTCCTCTCTTCCTAAAAGAGATCTCATGTGGCCTAGGTCGATGTTGAGCTGGTAATACCCAGGGCTCAAATACTTGCAACAACTTCTTAACATCATCTGAGTTCAAACCTCAACCACCTCAGAAGCTTACTAAGCTCACAAAACAACTAGCCACCTGACCGTGCACTACTGAAACAGTCACTCAAAGATGAATGCAATCCCTCCAACCCAAGGAATTCTCCAGCCAAAAACAAGAATGAAATTGTTGCGTCTTTCCTTCCTGCTTAAGGTAAAAGCCCAATTCTGTTACCACAACAAACCAGGGAAAAGGATTTTGTGTGCCATGAGAAGATTGTGTTTGGAAATTTGAAATTTGTATTAGAGAAAAAATGATGCTTGTCAGATATTGCTGAATCTACAGAATGAGTTTCAATATGACAACTGTTTGGCTTTGTTTTTAATGAGGATGGTCAAGTATGAATGCCACAATAGATAGTCATGATGCTGAACATATCAGAATGCATTGGAGCCATTTCACTTAATTGGTTTTTGTGCTAAACTAAGTTTACTTTTTTCTGTGTCAAATAGTATTCACAATACTTTTTTGATGGATTAAATGAATGTATATGTGGCACGTAAACTGATGAGAATCTGTAAAGTTAATTTGGGTGATGGCTTTAAATGCCCTAACTCTATTTCCTAATCTGTTCATCTATGTTCTAAAGGCACATGCCTGGCACATGCTAAAGGCAAATACTGTTGCACAGTGGATTGAAGCCCTTACGTTTCTGCCAGTTTAGTGGCTTTCCATTCTCATGTTGATAAGGTTGAGATCATTTTTGGGGGAAATAAATTCAGAAAAATTCATTGCATTGAACTTCTTAAATTTGTTCCAGCTTATTGGCAACTCACTCTCTTGGTGACAAAGTTGATATCATTTTTAGGGAAGCGTAATTCAGAATAACATACACAGATCTGGATTAAAGATAGGCGATTCAACTGATACAATTACCAAATTTACGGGCAAGATAAGTGCAAAAATGTAAATTGGTTGTAAAGTGATGCTTATCTCACATTCAGGATACACACAAAACCCAGATTGGAATAAAGGATACATTGTTGTTAACTGACACTTCCATATGGATTTTATAAAAGTTCATACAAGTGCTTAAAAATAGGGAGGATAATAAAAAATTTAATAAACTATTTTCAAATTAAATAATTAATTAATCATATAAGAAAAATACAAAAACTTATGGACAAGACAAAATAATATTACATATTAATAATATAAATATTCACAACAATCTATATGCCCAACAAAGATATTAATAATATTACAAGTCCACTTCATGAGTGACCATGAACGAGTCCAATCAAACAAACTCAGCTACACTAAGCAAAATTAATCCCATATCAAAACACAATAAAAAGGAAAAAGAAAAAAGAGAGAATTGGTACACAACCAAAACTCCTTTTGTTTCAATTTTTCGCATCCAGTCAATGTAAGCGCTGATAATCTCCGAGAGGCTCTGCAATGTAGTTAAACGAATCTCAGCCATTCATCATTTTTGACCAATTTTTCGGCTGTTTTTAGCCGCTTTTTACTGCTTTTCCTCGCCGCTATTGGTTTCCACTCCTCCAAACTCTTCCTCACTGGTCTTGACCTTTCGCTCCTCCAATTTGGCGAGCTGCAGCGTGAACCTAAGGTTTCGGCGAGGGTTTTAGAGTGTGTTTATTAAAATTAAAATTATGACCAAGATCTTAATAATGAGCAATAATGAGCACACCTAGGTTTTAACGTTATGGCATCCTTTACCCTAACCCTACGTAGTTAAGTAGTGAAGCATATATTATCATAATTAATATAATGTAAATTTTATATTTTATATAATAAAAAAATAATTATAATTATATTATTTATTATTATTATTATTATTATTATATTATATATTTTATTAATATATATTATATTCTTTTACAAAATTATTAAATATATATAATTTTTATAAATGTATTAATTAATAATTATTATATTATTATATTTTATATAATAGACCTAATATAATGGCATCCACCAAAAAGCAATGTATAACTAAAAATTAATTAATCTGAAAGCAAAAAAAAAAAATGGTTACAATTTAAAATAGAATTCAATTAGGGTTAGGATTAGTGTTTTGAGTAGAGAAAAAATGAAAATAGTGTCTCGACAAGGATATTTTATATATATTAATATTTAATAAATATATGTTTTAATATTATTTTTTGGAAGATAAATATGAAGTGGTAATTGAAAGCAAAAAAAAAAAAAAGGTTACATTTTAAAATAGCATTCAATTAGGATTACGATTAGAGTTTTGATTAGAGAAAAAATGATATTGTATATATATTAATATTTAATATATGTATGCTAGTTATATGTATTGTTGTATATAATAATATATATAGGTTATATTATTATTATATATTATATTCTATAATACAAAATATTAAATATAAATATGAAATTATTATAATTAATAATTAATATATTTCTATATAGATCAAATTAAAATTAATTTATAAAAAATCTCATAGTTTAATTGATCTTTGGATAGATTAAGAAAAAGAAAAGTGGGTGGCTGGGTAGGCGCTACCTCACCGCGGATGGGTGAGGTGGTCGAGATCTTGAGAAACGGGAGCTCGGATACGGGCCTTGCCAATTAACAATTGTTTTAACTCGTGTGGGGTGGCAATACTAGAATCCTTCAATCTTTAAGAAGCTACGTGGTTCGAGGGAAGGTTTTGGTACCTATAATCCTCATAATTACTCGTCAGCGTTCATTATCTAGTTGGCTTTCAAAGGACGAAAAGCCTGTGGGAAGGAAATCATGTTGGCGCAAGCAGGAAGGCGCATTTATTTGTACGCATTGCTGGTTATTGTCTCTGTTGTGTGGTTGGAAATGAGCAGGTTCATTTTGTTAGTGTCTGGCAAGGATTTGGAGATGTTGGGTATGGATACACCAGTCAATTTAAAAGGTTCAAAGAGGTAGATTTCCTTTGAAGGGAAGATCTCTACGCTTTGCCTTCAACGTCTCATAAAACACCCAAACTACCTGATCTTTGCGGCCATCTCCTGCATTGTAGGAAAGAGGTTTATGGAAAATGTCGAAGGCTACAAATTGGATTCGGATATTTCTTCGAGGGTGCTAGCAGGGATTTTGGATGTCGAGGTCTCGAAGGGAGATGCCAAGATAATCATGTGAAGGATTTTTTGAAAAGATATGTTGGCGGGCTTGGACAGAGCTTTGGCCGTTGCGTGCTTGGGGAAAGGAAGTTTGCACCCTCGCGACTTGCACTTGCTTGAAGACCCTGATGCACTAGTAAACTACTACCCGTTCCTTTTGGATGTTTTTGGGTTCAAGTTAATGGAGCATTGAAGGTTGGTGAATGCTGGAGTTGCCTTCTTGATGAAGGAACTTTGTTTGGTTCCAACGAAGGACTCGGCATGGAAACGTGGTTTTCGTCTGTTCGCACAATAAAATGTCTTGTAATGGGCTTCGGGTTTCAGTATTTTCCAATATGTTCTCTAGGTTTAGGGTATATTAGTTATGTTTCTTTCTAGTTGTTCGTTCTATGGTTGGTTAGGTTTCAAATTTTGGTTTGGTGGTCTAAAATTTTCACGGCAGCTCTGGTGATGAGCACTTCTTGTTTTGGGGTTAGTAGGCCCGGTTATGGTGGTCAATGTTGTGTATTGGGTTTCCATATTAGGGGTTAGTAAGCTTGGTTTTGGTGGCTATGGCAACAGGGTTAATCTATGTCTTCCTGCTTATGCAGACGAATGTAAAGTTTTTCAATCAATATAATATATGAACTTTCTTATCGATCAAAAAAATAAAATTATATTTATGTTAATATGTTAGAGTATGTGGTGAATATAATAGTTAATACATAAAATAAAATAAAAATATATATAAATATTATTATATAATAAAAAAATTAAATTAAATTAATATAATAATAATAGTAATAATATATAAACAATATCACCCCCATGGGTTAGAGGAGCTGATTTGATTCTCGAGTTTGCTCCCTGAGGTCTTGGGTTCGACTCTCTCTGGCCTGGAAATCACCCCGCCATGGACGTTGGGAGGCTACGTTGGTTACCCCGTGGCCCCAAGGATTGGTCTCACCTCATGTTCACCTCGTAAAGGGAATCCACTAGGCTTGAGTCATGGGGATACCCTGAGGATAACAAAAAAAATATATAAAAACAATATCATTTTTAGGGGATCACCTATTAGTGTAACAGTGAGATGGTTGCCCTGTTTGTGGGGCAACCAAGGTTCAAATCCCCGCCTGGATCTTAGCAGTGTATATCGGTTTGGTCCCAACTTGGTTTGGAGATAAATAAAGTGGTGGCTTATCTTAGAGGACATGCAAGTGATCTCGACAAACGTGGTGACTGATTGTGCAGGAGGTGTGTGCTACTTATAGATCTAGTTTTTTATTGGTGTGTGTTGGTCGTGGACTATTGTCAGACCCACACAAGTTTTTCATGCATGGTAGGTTTTGTATTGGAGCCTCGTGAGTCCTTCATTCCTTCGGTTTGATTGGTCTTGGAGAGATAAGGTTGAGGATGACACAAACATAAGAATGGTGTTGGATCCATCAAGGAGGTCGATAGGACTGCTAGTAGGCGTAGCACTGGGTGACCAGTGGAGGTGGTGGTTTAGCGGGGATGAGGACCCCCGAATGTGGTCTCACTGGTTCATAGCTCCAGTCAAAAGTGTTTAGGGTACTGCCCCTTAGCAGTGATTCAACAAGAAAAAAAAAATCATTTTTAAAATGATCTACCAATTGACCTCATGTACTACACAAATGTATGCAAAAAAATAAACAATATTTTTCCTTAATTGACCTTCTACACCTTTTTGATGTACCTATTACACACCAAGGTGTGATTGCTAGTTTATTTATTTTGCTTAGTTCTTCTATGAAGGGCTTGTGGACTTGCACTGCGCAAAAAAGTTTTCTTGTGGTAAACAATATCTCGACGTATTTTATATATATTAGATTAATTATATATATATATATATGCTAGTAGCATTCATGATGCAACATGAAAGACTTTAAATTATTTAAGGTTAGGGTTAGGGTTAGGGTTAGGGTTGGGGTTAGGATTAGGATCAGGGTTACGGTTAGTTTAGAGCTAGGGTTGGGTTTACAATCAAGATTGGGGTTAGGGTTAGGGTTAGTTTAGTGCTAGGGTTGGGTTTAGCATCAAGATTGGGGTTAGAGATAGAATAAGGATTAGGGTTGGAGTTAGTGTTAGGGTTAGGGTTAGGATAGAGCTAGAGTTGGGTTTAGCATCAATGTTAAGGTTAGGGCTAGGATTAGAGATAAAATTAGAATTAGGGGTAGAGTTAGGGTTAGTATTGTTGATGGTCAAAATAGCACAACAACATTAAACAAAATATGTCTATTCTATTTCTCCTGAAAAAGATAATTGATCTAAAATCACATATCTTCCAAGGTTCTCGTAGTTGGTTCTCAACTATGTTGATGTTACTTAATGGCCAATGCAACTATAATATTCAAGGGGCCTTGTTGGTATAAAGGAATGCAAACTACATCATATCAATTAACCTACATTTGGGGGGTATAAATAAATAGAAAAAGATAGAACAGGGATTCAGAACAGCAAAATATGAATATAAACTTCTTCACATCCAAACACGTACCTTAACAACGAGCATTTCTTCAACTAACCAAAACCATAACATGATGCAATCCATAGCATAACCTACACCATTGCAGTGCATAATCCAATAATCACAACCATTCATCAAAATTTTACTTCAAGATTGAAACACATCACCCACTCATTGCTAAAATCATATCAATAGACATAAATGAATTCCATTCATAGATAATTCGATGAAATAATCTCAAATATGGTTTCCCCTATTGATTTGCATCAAATAGAAAACAATTATGCACAACATGCACTAGCATACGGATGATTATGATTCATCAACATAACCATCGAGAATCAAACTTGACAATAACATGAAAATGTATAAAAAGTGTAAAAGTATCGAAGTCCTTCTGCATAAAAGTTGTAATACAGAGTTTCTCGAAGTATCTTGCTTAAAAACTTCTAAAATCCTAAAACTATGATCACATTATCTGTTATCTCTTTAGGCTACTAATATTGCTTCAATTAGCCAACCTTTACAAAATGGAGCCCAAAACTACATATAGGCAAGCCATGCACAAATTTCTCTTAATCAAAAATTGAGACCCATCAATCAAGGAACTGGAACTACATGAAGTAGTTGCACTTGGTTGATCTTCAGTTGAGTTGTCGATGAACCTGTTGTCAAAATCTAACACCCAAAGGAGGAAGGTAGAACTGATGAGAAGTCTTCAGTCAAACTTATGTCAAGACCCTACAAAACAAGGGAGAAAAAGAGAGAAATGTCCATCAGGAATAGAACGTTCCATTGCCACATCATCCCTGTGTAGTCTGCTCAAGAAGGTATTCATCATAACTGGACAACACTTGTTGAAGTATATCTGCATCGGGTCCATCTACCCAATCATCTTCAAATTTGATTCTTTTTAATTTAGTGGAGGAAATTTTTTGCATATCTCTCAATTTAATCAACTCCTTCCTAGTTGCCTTTACTTCATCTTTAATGTCCATGAGTCTATCTAGCAACAAGTTTTCATCATCGTCCTATTTTTTCATTACCTCCTCAAATTTTTTATTCCATTTCTCTTTAATTTATCAAGAGGCAGACCTTCTTTGACAGGGGTATCCACATTGACCAGAATGGCAATTACTGCTTCTAATTCATGAATCTGCCCATTCAGATCTACGCTAGCCTGTTGAACTTCATTTTTATGTTCATAGATGAATTTAGATCTAAACCTGATTATGCTCAATGCCTTCTCAACAAAATCCACATTATCCTCATCAAGGATTGATTGCTCCAAGAGATTCTACTTTGGCACTTTGTTGATGTCCTTTAATTTCTTGGTATGCTCTTTATATTCCTCTTCTTGTTTCTCCAAGACTTCAACATGTTGTGTCATATCTTCTACCAATTCCAGTGCACCTTCATGGACTTTAAAACCATCAACAAGCAGCTCATCAACCTCTTGATTAAGTCAATCAACCCATCTATCAAACATCCCAACCTTACTTGTCATTTGTACCAAATCATCAGCTTCTTTCTTGCTTGTTAAGATTGAGGTTTCTAGAGCAGTAGCTTGTTGAGAAACCGAAGTGGAGACATTCTTCAAGAATTTATGTAACTGATCCAATCGACCTTTAAGTTCATCCTTCCTTTGTTTATCCTTGATAATCCTAGATTTGGTAGAGGATGCCACAATGTATATAATGCTCATTTGTTGATTCCTTGTAGGTCTCCCCAAATTAATAGTGTCCAACTGGTAATCAATCACTTGCATGTCTTGTCTATCCTTGTCCATCATAGGGAGTGCACATTTAGCTATAATCTCACCTACATTTGTGAGCTTCAGAATGGAGGACCTTGGCCTTTTTCTTGGGCCTCTCTTTCTCTTCTTTGTTGAGCTTTCTCCTCTTCAAGCTCATGAATTTTCTGCAACATAGCCAATTTATCCCTCTCTTATTTGGTCTTCAACTCTTGCTTCTTTTGTTGTTGCAACAAGTCATCTTTCTCTTTTTGTTTCCTTGCTAGTTCTTCCTCCCTAGCCTTAGCCTCAAATTCTTGTTTCTTAGCAAGTGCCTCCGTTTGTGCTTTGGCTTCTACTTCCCTTTTGGCATCTTCAAATAATTTCCACTATTCCTTAGGAGTGAGGACATGTTCAGTTCCTACATCTTCATTTTCTTCAAGAGATGCAACCACGTGAGTTTCCTTATCAAATTGGGTGGCCTCAGAATCTGTATCAATATCATAAATTTCTACTTCCATTTCTTTCCCTTCCAAGGACTCAGCTTCCTAATGAAGGGTTTTAGTAGGCATCTCCTCAATTGGTTGCTCTGTACTAGGAGATTGAGTTGAGGTTTCACCTCCAGCTTCTGTTGTGGCCTCCTCTCCTTGTGGTTCAGGAACATCTTAAGTAGGAATTGCAGGTTCAAGCTCCTCTTTAGAATTGGGAGGGAAAAAATCCTATGGCGCCTTAGGATTTGTCCTTATTTTTGTTCTTTTATATCCATGGGTGGTACCTGCAACTTTTCTCTTTTCATAAATTTGAGCCTTTGGCTCTTTAATCCTCATAACCACCCACTAGATACTTCTATCTAGGATTGGCCTTGCAATTTGTTTGATATCAATGGATTCATCTGCATCCCAATCCACTAGATCCAAGTCTTTAGTACCTATCTTATCAGCATCATACTAGGGATCCAGGGTTACAACATCGTCTAACAATGTGTCAGGAATATCCTCCTTCGCCCCATACTCAATCATAAGTGGAATGTGCAACCTTTCATAATTTCTTCTCCTTAAATCATATTCATCTTGTAATTCCATTCAAAAATCCTCCAGCGAATTGAAATGCTTGTCAAAAATTGTAGGAAGCAAACCCTGCATCTTGTGCTTGGGATCAAAATACTTCCTAGATGTATATAAGCCTAACTTCAAATGGATCAATTCATCACAATTACCTTGGTTATCACATTGTGTGCACAACTATACTCACCTAACTTCATGGTAAATTTGTGACAACCAGGCTTATGTTTATTAGAAAACTTGGTGTTGACTCCTATGGCTTGATAAATGAACTACATCATAACAATTTTGTTATTGCAGCATATGGGCAATAGATGAGGATGACCATCAAAACCAACCAACCTGAAGTAGGTGAACTTGGGGTATTGGATGTACCAATATTCCTAATCTGTAATGAATGCCATGGCATCCCTGCTCAGTCTATACCCTGCATCTCCTGTTAACTGATTAATGATGACATATAAGAATGCATCATTAACTCTTCTATAGTGCAACTTAGAATTTTGCAAAGTTAACTAGCCATAATGGTCACACACCTTCTTCTGTCCAGGGGCTTCTCCTAATACCCCAATTGCATTCAAACCAGGGAAAATTCCCCTTCTTGCAATTGCATATATCACATAGGAAGTCATGAAGAAGCTCTTTGTCTCCCTCACTCTGAGCATTTGGTTATGTAAACTTTCTCACAAAATCATGGGCCAATCAAATTGTTGCCTGCCATCTAGAATGGTTTGAATGAATGGAAACATGAACTCTTTGAATTGTGAAGCATCTCTCTTTCCAAACAATCTGGAAAGCATCATGATAATGTCACCAATTTCTTTGTTGAACTCTGATCTCTTGGGTTGATCAGGAAGCTTGATCAAGGATTTCTTTTCAACTCTCATCCACTTTTTATTCATACGAATCTTGTTAGCTTCCTTGCGGTCACTAAATAATTCCAATGCTTTTGCCTCATTGAGTTGTCTAGGGTTCTGCAGTGTAGGCACATTAAACATGAACCTTATCATTTTTGGAGTAAGGTTAATGATGATGTTCCCCTACAAGTCTACACATTATCTAGTTGTGGGATTGTAAGCCCTAGCTGCAGTAAGTATGATTTCTGGAGATTGGACCTGTAAAGGAAAAAGGGCAACATGTGCTAATCCAGATTGAACAATCCTTTGTGTTCTTCCTATCACCTCCTCTGTGAAGGTTTCCTTGAACAACTCCTCATAGTTGAATGGGCCTAAGTAAGTATCTGTGATGTCTGCCCAATCTGAATCTACCTTGCTAGTTATGAGAATAGCTTCCTTATGCTTGTATCTCAATGTGTAAGGGAGGTGCTCCACCTTTACCTTCTTAGGCTTGGTTCCTTGTCTTGAACTCTCTGCAACTTGGCATTTTGAGAAGCTTCCTCCGGTGCTCCTAATATCTTCTATTCCTACAATACAACTCTGGATTAGATCAACAAAGGCATGAAAATCATGGCGTCATACATTACCTCTCATGCCATTCTCTATTCCTTCAGGATAACTCTCCATAATTCATCAAATTTTACATCCACCGGAAGCGGAGTCAAAGAAGAATCAAGAATAGGAAACCATTTGACACAAGTGGGATCAGGACCAAAATCAGAACAAGATCAGAACTGGGATCAGAATGGAAACCGAACCTAAAACCAATCAATGGTTCCAAGTTCGTTCTCCACTCCAGTTCCACTTTCGCCAAAGGGAAAGGGTGAAGATCAGAGTCAACAATCATCAAAAGTGGGATGGTTTTGGGAATGAACTCCTATGCACACACTTATGGGACGAGTTCGTTCATGGGTCTGCTTCTGCCAGTTTACCATTCAAATGAAGCAATTTCTTAAAGATGTGGTCACATGAGCTTAAAACTTTGGGTCATATGGAACCATATGAAAACTTTAGATAAAGGGGCTTAACCTCACCCTTTAATAGGACAAAGACCAAATTTGAATTTTAGGGCTCAACATTTGTAAAGGTCATCACACAAACCCTAGTTTGTGTGACTCGTCGATTTAGAAAATTAGGGCATCAAAAACCCGACATGAAAACCACTGAATCAACACAAGAATAAGATCAAAGGGGTCATTTAAATAGATTTGAACACTTTTAAAGCACAAAATACCCCCCTTCACAAAACCCTAGTTAAAACTAGCACACGACAAAATGTACACGCCATGAAAGCGACAACAGAACCACAAAACAAACAGAAAAAATAGAAAAAGCAAAAAAAAAAAAGGGAAAAAGACAAATGAAACTAGAAACAAACAAGGGAACGAGCGAAAATCCATAGGGACTATCCTGTGAACGTGCAAGAAAACCATGAAAAAGAAAAATGAAAACACTGACAAAACAAAAAAAGAAAATGCCAATAGAACGGGAAAAGGACTCTACCTCAAAACGCCACCAACAAAGGTTGAAACTTGATAAGAATCCACTCACCAACATTCCTCTGCAATCAAATTGTTCCCTTCTCAAAGTTATTTAGGCTCTAGTTTGCTAAAATGACTTAAGCAATAAAGATAATGAGCCAGTTAACCTTGATTAAGGTTTTAAAAACATTTTGCATGTGTGAGGAGGCTGCAATTAATGCAATAAGTGCGGTTGATTGGGAGTGGAATCAGAAACGTAAATGAGTAATCAACCAACATGGAAATCAAAGGCAGGGTGGACGCGGATGTGGAGCCGGAACATATCAAGAAACTTTATCCAAGTCTCTTATCCAATTTCACATCTGGTTTTGGTCCCGTGATAGGGACAAAGGGAAATGGGGCAGAATCAAAACCAAAACTGGATATGGAACTTTTACAATGTTCCAAGTTCAGTTCTGATTCTGGTTCTGCTCCCAACAAAGGAACAAACACCAACAAAAAGACAAGGACAAAGAAATGACAAGAAGCAATACCGAAACGAACACTAAACCTAGCCAAGACACCAACGAAGACAAAACACAAAGAAAACGATCAGGAGCGAGATCAAAACCAAAACTGAATCCAAAACTTTTACAAAGTTCCAAGTTCATTTCCATTTCCAATTCCGGTTCTGCTAGAGCGAAAACAAAACACAAGCAAATGAAAAAAAACTCAAGGGAGAAATAGACCCAAGAGCGCAAGACAAACCAAAAACACAAAGAAAAATGACAAGGCAAGGGCGGGGCCGGAAATGGAACCAAAACTAGACTTGGAACCTTCACAAAATTTCAAGTCCAATTTCCATTCCGCTTCTGCTTCCGCTAGACCAAAAAGAAACAAGGACTTAGGAGGAAAAAAAACAACTCCTAAGACCCAAACAAAAACACAAGGACAAACAAAACACAAGGGGCACCCATTTTAACCAAAAAAAAAGGGGTGGTTATGCAAGGCATAACAAGACTAACCTCCTTTTCATTGACGATAAAATATTCTTTTTATCTTTTAATTCCTTTTCTAAGTGGTTAAATTTAGTCTTCAATTTTTTTTGCTTCAATTTCAACACTTCCAACTATTACTTTTGCATCCGCAAGTTGACCATCCACACATTTTCCTCATCTCTACTGCTATTACCTATTAACACCCCATGTTATTCCTTTTCATGATCTTCTAACTTCTTTTTAATATCTTTTAATTTGAGCTTTAGATTAGCTTCTCTGTCATCAATGCTTAGGACAACAACATCTTGAGTTTTTCCACTTCTCCATTACCATTTTCCCATTCCACATACTACACAGGAAGCTTCCTTGAAAATTCTTGAGAGGAGGAAGAATCTCTTTATTCAATACATTATCTATCTCATTCACTTTGGTCTGCTTCTTTTCAAGTGTTTTTAGATGCTCAGATTCCTTTTTTATTTCATAAACTCCTGACAGGATTGATAGTGATATAAGATATGATATGGATTATGATTGGGTAATGAGATAGGACAAAAGATGATAAAGATTGGATATGATATGATAAGATATAGTTTGGATAGGAAGATAAGGATGGTCAATGATGAAAGCAATGATGATGACAATGATAAGATGATAAGGGCAAGATAATGGATGATTAGGGTTAAATTGTGTAGATTATATTTCCATCATACATCAAACTTTTATGCAATGTCTAATGAATTTTTTTATGCATCATAATTGAATGGAATTGACTCTTGTCTTTGATTGTTCAAATGGAGTATGAAAATTGTGTTAGGTTGAATGGCATATATGATAAAATCCTACCGATTGTGCATTTGTGTTAAGCATACATCATAACTAGTGTTCATTATGGTGTTCTTAGTGTTTTTATTCATACATGTTGATTATGAATTTTTGAGTGAAAGTTCTAATAACATATATGCCCATAACTTGTATGGGTTTGAGTTGATGGTTACAAATTATTATTTATGGAAGTTTTTTGAAAGTTGATTGTTCATGCATTATGGTTAAGTGACATTGATGGTTCTATGTCATAAATTTGCATGAAGGAAATGATGATATATATCTTTGTTGTATGTTGGGTTTTGTTCAAAGGTTGCATTACATTTGTATCACACTTATATATTCTTATTTGAAGATTGCATCAAACTCATATAGAAAGTTTGGTGTGGGTCAAGGTCGATTGACATAAATGACAATATCATATGAGTGTTATTGTTTTTATGTGAAGTGTGCATTGTGACTAGTGTGCATCAAGCCCATATGGCATGCCTAGTTTTCTTATTCATGCATTATGGTTAGCAACATTTATTATTGTGCATTACGATAATACAGATTGCGTGTGGACAGTCAAATAACATGCATGTCATGGAGTTGTATTCCATTTGTTTAATGGTCGTATCACACTCATATGGTGTGCATATATAGTGTTTTTTCATGCATCATGGTTGAGTGATGTCTTATTTGTTGATCATGATTATTGTATAGATTTCACATGAATAATCCAATGAACAAGTATCTTGTTGAGTTGTAAGGACTTTTTTTGAAGGTTGCATCAAACCCCTATGGTGTACACATAATGTTCTTGTTTATGTATCATGGTTGAAAGATAGCGATTCTTATTCATGATGATTTTATACCTTTTACATGAAGGATCTAGTGACATGTTATTAAGCTTGAAGGTTTTAACGACATGGATTTTGAATTGAGTTGTAATGGTTTTGTTTGATGGTTGCATCACTCATATCATTTGTATAGAGTGTTTAGCACCACTAAGTGACATTGATTTTTATCAAGATGATTATATTACTTTTGAATGAACACTGTAATGGCATATATTTCATTAAGTTGTAGGGGATTTGTTTGAAGTTTTTAATCAATCAAAATAACCAATGTCATAAGAATGTCATAAGTTGCTCTTTTCATATTTATTTCCTTTTCTATGAGACCACAATTCTTTGAGGCATTTTTTCAAACAGTTCTTCTCTGGACAAATACTATACAATGCTTCTCATACCATTTTTCATTAATTTTAGCTTCTTTTGAAAAAAAAATCAATTGCCCACTTCATAACAAGAGTTCAAAAAACAAAACAATGTCAAATATAAATTCATTCAAGAGAGCTTAAAATCTTGTGTATTCTCAAGTTGAGTGTTCAAAATGCAACATATGGAGGTAATCAAATATATTTGAAAACTATATCACTCGTCCTCTTTGTTGGTACTCCTATGAAACTTTTCTATAGTCACATTAGTAGTCTTATCTCAAGTCATTCATATTATGTTGTTAATGTCTACTAGCTTGTTCAAAAGTGTCTGTTTTAGGCTCTTAGCCATAGCAAAAAGGTAGTAAACTATTTGATAAAATGCTTTGGTAGACATGTATGAAAAATGTGGTACAATAGAAAAGGTAGTGACTTGTTTAAAAAAATGCCTCAAAGAAATCTGGTCTCATGGAATGTAATGTATGTGAACCTTAATATGAATGAACTATAACATAGATGGATTACCAATTATAATTCATGTTCTATTAAAATGCAATTTAGTTAATCTATAACATGTTATTGATCATAACTAAACCATTCTAAAATAATTATACATTCCATTTTGAAGATTCAAAGTAGAAAGACATGTACACAAGGAACAAATTAGATCGAATATCAATTCTTATATATCAAAATATAGAATAATTATGTTTGTGCATATACAAATTTGGCATATATGCCTACTCAAAACAAGTTATACAAATTGTGGCATATATGCCATTTCAAGATCTACCAAACCCTAAATTTATCAATCTCTATCATATCCTAATCCTGTGTTCGATCATCAAAATCAAGCCTCCTCGAAGAACTTAAAGGATCTAAATTTTCCTGCATAATAACAATTCAAACCACAAATTAGATTAATTATGTGAATGGTTGACAAGATAGACTAGTAAATAGAAACTTATATACTATAATTTAGAAATTATCAATTTAACATCAAAATCACTATATTGAACTATGTTATATCAAAAATGCAATTCTTGTTTACCTCGAGTCTTGCTCTCTTTTTTTCAAGATGTTATGCATGTGATTGTCCCTTAGGATGATTAGGAGTCCTCGTATAATGAAGTGGTCCCACATTCATCACATTGTTAAATCGGGCAGAGGACTATACCAGGTAAAATAAAAATGATAATAATTAACATATAATTGTTGAAAAATAATCATATTTACTAAACATATATCTACTCCTATCTAAACATAAATATTTGCAATATAAAATAAACACATACCTATTGTGATGCTTCTACACTAGATGGGCTCATAATGGATGAAGTAGCTAAGATAGTTTCCTATATAAAAAATGACAATAATGTAACATAATTTAAATGCACATGCACGTATAATCATAATGTCGAGAATATAAAAAAACATATACCTATTGTGCAGCTTCTTCCAATGGGTTAGGCTTAGTCAACATGGCTGTAAAAGTATGAGGTTGCTGCATAAAAAGATAAGATTACATAAGACTATCAATCTATGTACATGTATTTAAACATAATAGGTTTCAAAAGTTAACATCTAAATAAAAATTTAAATGATACTATATACTGAGTCTCTAGGCCAAATGAAATGGCCAATTGTGTAGTCTCCTGCACTTGCGACATTTGGTCTCTTGTCAACAACTGTTAAATATTTTGGCACATAAATATATATTAGTACTAATATCTCTTATAAAATATGAAAGAATTTAGATAAAACACAATGAAATTACTTTAAGTCTTATCAGTGCTTCCACATCATCTCTTCCACCCGATGTCTCTCCTGGAATGGTCCACTCTGTGCTCTCTCAACTCCTACATCTGACATATCATGGATCTCATAGTTAGATGCGTCTACTAGAGCCTCACTAGACTATAAAAGAGGACCCAAACATATATTGTGGCACATGATGCAATAATGAGGAACACAAATATGTGCCAAAGAGGAGGGTGTACCAGTCACAACTAATGCAACAGGTGCATCACCATCATGACGGGATGCACCATCATGCGGCTGAGAAACATGGGAGCTTTGTGTGATCAAATGATCACTTAATGCATGTATGGAAAAAATGCTCTAACTCCCTGCATCTACAACAATCTCAGGGTAAGGTATTGGAGTCGAAGAAGTAATAGGTCAAGTAGGAAGAAGGGTGATTCAATGAGCTCTAGGTCCATCCTGTGGCATCCCTCTACCCACACCCTGGAAATATTGCATATCAAAGTAATTAACATGCCTCCTTAGGAAAAACTTGACATATAATTTATGTAGTAAATATTGTGGGACGTCAAGATTGTTGTTGGGTGGTTTATCAAAAAAGATCCACCAATATTTCCAGAAACTATTTAATATACCTATATGTGTGCACCATTTAATTGAAAATTTGGGCTTTCACACATCTACAGGCTATCCTATTTTGGGATTGATGAATAGCTAGGCTAATT